>JARQST010000552.1:0-20590 GCA_030142225.1 Pachycephus smyrnensis | reverse complement strand
TCTCACTGGCTTCCTCTCGATCGTTCCTCTATGAAGACACCTCGGTTTCCGGTGTCCGGTGTCTCTTTATCTTATCGATAGTGTTCCTGTAGTCATCATAAGTCGCGTGAATTTTTTGTTCTCTTGTCTTGAACGTAAATAAATATTTCTAACCATAAATAACAAGTTTGAAGTATACAAACAATTGAAAAATTCGATTAATATTTAAAAGAATTTGTTTGTACAATACATATCAGGGTGCTATACATATTTTGAAAATAGCTTTATGAAGAATCAGGAAAATATAAAATTATTTGCTCTACGTACGAATAGTTATTATACACTTATAATGTGCCTAATGCATAGATACGTAGTACTATGAAATGCATCTTTAAAGTGAAAAGTTCACCTTTTGTTAGTAACACTATTTGAATAAAGAGCAATTCTTAACGAATAATACACATAGATAAACACAACAGAGTCAACATTCTAAATTAAAGGCTATTGTTCAGTGAACTCCGTGAGTAGACGGTTCCTATTTGTATTGTGCAAGAATTGAAGGGGGTGGGGGGAGTGAGACTACGGAACTCAACATATCCCTTTTGGAAAATCAATTTTGTCAATTTCCAGGTAGGAACTCCCAATGCTGATAAATGGGCCAAGCTTGGACTAAGCTTTGGCAACCCAGACTTAAACCAAGCTTCAACCAGGCCTTGGGAATCTAGTCTTGGAATCCCAAACTCGGATAAAGTTTCAACCAAGTCTTGGGAACCAAGCCTTCAAATTCCAAGCTTGGGACAAGCTCTATTCTTTCGATACGTTATATAATTAAGTTCATCATTTGCCAAACTTTATCCGGGCAGAAATTTGGTCAGACATACTTGATATATTATCGGGACCTGATCAGGTATCCGTAGGGGACGTCTTATCAGGCATACCCCATGTCGCCCCGACCATGGCTTGATTAGGTTTTTGTGAGGAAAATTTGATGGAAAAATAAGAACCTTGTCCAACATTGTCATTATCAGGCTCAGATATGTTTTGTATTATGCGTAATAATACAAGAAAAATGAATTTTACTACATTATTAAATAATTTGTTTGAACAATATGACAAAACATATATGTATAAGATTATCGAATCGCGGCCCATAACTATATAAAAGTTCTTCCACGTCTGATATACCAGTTTCCAACATTTTTCCTCAAATTCTTAATAGTCTAATAGGTATGATCGCAGTCTACAAGCTCAGGGTATCAAGATCCAACCCCGCCTCCAACGTCAAAAATTTAATTTTGTAAATTTAATGTTTCTAGGATTTAATCTGTACCATTTGATCGAGTAAATCCGTAAATTTAATGTAAATATGTTCAGTTAAATTGGTAAAAATATTTTTGTACAACAAATATTTTTGTTTGCCAAGTTTGGCCCAGATCTGTCCGCCAAGTTTGTCCCAAGGGTACCATCCCAAGCGTCGACCAGGTTTGCGCCAAGCCTGGATGACAAACCTGGCCCAAGTTTCATTAGAATTGGCCCAAGCTTTGTCCAGGCTTGGCCCAAGCTTTGTCCAGGCTTGGCCCATTTGTTCATTCCTACCTGGGTTACAGTCGGCTAATAATCCAAGAACGATTTTGATAATTTTGTTTTATTCAAATGAAGAAAATTCCTTTCTGCTTATCTGTGTTTCAGAACAAAATGTGTTTTCAATAGTAACTGAAATTGATTGTGGTCTTGGTCAGTACGAAGTGTAAAATGTGCATTTTTTATGCGTATGTTAGTCGCCATTCAAAGAAATGCTTGCAAGGGCAAGTGGGAGTAGAGCCATTTTAATCTACAGTATGCACGCAGAAAAATGTGTAGTTGCGATTACTATAGTCGGGTCGCGACATCATTTCCATTTTCAGGGGACTTATTTACATTTCGGTTCGTAAGGACATAGTCCCTCAAAAGTGGAACTGATGTCGCAGCCCGACTATAGGTAATACTTCGTCAACAATAAATTGTAGAAGCAATGACAGCAATTCTGTCAAGATTCACCATTGCGATTATAATTCTTACTAATTTACTTTGTGAGTCTTACTAGAGTTGTTGTCATTGCTATTAGAATTTGTTGTTATTCAAATATTAACCATTGCTCTAGCAATTGTAGTTATACATTTCTCTCTGTATACTCTTTATAAATACTATTATGATTCTTTCAAAGTTTATCGCAGAACTATGTGGGTGACAAAATCTTTCAAGGAATGTGTAATATTTTTTCATACATTTGTATTGTTTTGATGATGCATATAAAAGTAGATTGATGTATTAACTATATTATTATTTAGCTTTATGGGAAAAGGAAATGTCGATATGTGTGGGTTATTCCGGGTTGATACTAAGAAAATTGCAGATTATGATAGTTTTCGAGAGCGGATTTCCAAAAGTTATACCGCAGATTTTTTAAATCGTTTTTATAATCATTTTCGGAAACGTTTAATTTGAAACTTGTAGGATTTGCAGAAAATACTTTGAAATTATATATGAAATTCTTAAATTTTTAAAGAGTTTAATATGTTTATATTTTAAATAATAATTGCAAAATGAATTCTGTGATGTACGAAGACAAAATTAGAGTTGTCAATTTAGCTTACCTATTTTTATTAGACATTACGGCATGAAACATATGGAAGTGCCTCATGCATTTGCTATTTCAAAGTTTCAAAGGAATCATTGACCGATAAGGCTTAATTTTATGGGAATTGTGAAGGTCGAAATGTAGATAAGTGTTATATTTGTAGATACCCAATACTTCAGGGTTCAAAATAATGTAGGGTTGACATTAATTTTGTTTGTGAAGATGGAGACGCGTTCTTGTGCTTCATAGTTCTTGCTTTTACATTTAATAATCAATCTGGCAGAGATGCTGGATAAAAGTCCATATAATAAATCCGATGAGAGATGATGTTTACAGTTTTAACAATAAAAATGTACAATTCTAATACTGTTTCATTGATTATAATGTTCTGTTGATATTTCTTAGTATGAAACGGTAAATATAAAGTACAAGACAGGCTGGTACTTACCTGTGCAATACTTGAATGTATTTATTATTGTGAAAAACATGTATATACTGCTTTACCCGCACAGTGCTAGTATTACTGTTTTTAAATACGGAGAGATTGCAAGAGAATGGTTAAAAGAAAGTTACACTGTTGTGGAAACAGCGTTGGCCGAAGTTCTGTATGAATAATAGTTTGACAGACAAAAGAGTACTTTACGATACTAGTGCGAAAATTTTTTTTCTGACGAATGTGAGTTTGCAGCACGAGCCGAAGGCGAGTGTTGCAATCACACGAGTTTAGAAAAGTGTTTTCGCATGAGTATCGTACAAAATTTTATTTCACAACGTGCGAAAATGCAGTTATACGCACGCGAAGCGTGGGAAATAATCCTTAGTCATGATAACAGATTTTGTATCGATAACATTATAACAATTCCGGTTATAATCATAAAAATTTCTTGCATGGGATCACACGCGGCGTCAAATTTTGATTTTAAGATCTGTTAAGGAGGATATATTATACATACCTGGACCATTAGTTACCATTTTTTACTACTTCAACTCGTCCTATACTGAATACAATTTTATTAGATTACTACAAATATTCTAAAGTTCAAATAGTAACGTTAAATCGATGGTTAACCTCCACCGAAAAGCACTACTGGGGATCCAGTAGTCACTACTAGCAACACAGTAGTTACTACTGAGAGTCCAGTAATTCCTGAATAAGTAGTTGCTATCTATTAGTAGTTACTACTGACAGCCTCATAATTACTACAGAAGAATCAGTTGTACTACATTGATTGTAATACATGATTCTACACAACGTTGTGTCACAAGTAGTTATTACTCATCCATATCCTAGTAGAAATTTCCTAGTCGTTTCCCTGATAACGAAAAGGCCCCGGCCAGGCTGAGACTAGGCATCCTCAATAATGAAAACCTAACTAGTACCCAGCGTGGCGCACACCAGTACGCCGAACTACTAAACTACATCACGATTCGCTTTTTCCCTACTGTGGAAGCCTATTGAGGCGCGAATTAGGCATTCGTCAGTACTCCAAGATATAAACCTAAGTTCAGATCAGACAGTTTCTTGTTACAGTGACAGTTTCTTGTTAGGACCTCATCAGTGTACAGGATAGAATTTAGGTGTGTTTTTATTTGCTGTGAATATAATGGACTGTAAATAAAAGAATTCGATTCCGTCAAACGCATGTGCCAAACTGGTAAATGTTAATGCTCGGGCATAACGATTGAGCTTGTGCTTGGGAAACGTACGGTCCAGTGGTACATATTAACAATCAGGCATAAACTTTTTGAATATGATATAAAGCATTTCAAATAAGCAAATATTCTGCAAAAATATTTTTGTAACATTTACCCTGTCATACATTGATTAAGGCTTATATACAATATAAGAATTATATTTTCAGAGGAATTCTTTAAAACTTATGATTTTCATATATAAAAATAGTGTCAATTATCACTTCTAAGTGAAGCTACATGTACAAATTGGGGTGATAGCACAGTAGATAGAGTGTCACACTCCTTACTTTGAGTATTCCGACAATCACAGGTTCGAGGTCCCACTCACGGTAAATGTGTGTATAGGTAACACCCCGTATAACACTGCATTCCTGCAATACGGTTTCGCTCTAACACGGTTCAAGAATTGGGGAAATCCTCCTATAACACAGCATTCCTATAACAAGTGCTTAGCTCCATATAACGAAATTTATAAAGATCTCTCAGCTAAAAGCAAACAATCGAAAATAAAAGATTTTTCGCAAAAAGTAGAGCGTAGAACTCAAGATGCTGCTAAAGAAAGCTCAGAAGATGAGAATATTTTGCCAAAAAGAAAACGCCCTTGTTTAACACGTTAGCTGCCACGTCAGTCACCGGTAACTGACACTGAACTTTCCGTTCAGGCCGCGTCAGTCATCGGTGACTGACAGTACCGCAATACGCACTTATAAGCAGCGCGCGTAGCCTGTCCGGGATTTCCTCATAAATGCGCGTGGCAGCTAACGTGTTAATGGTGCTTAGTAATGATGACGAAGAAAACATTATGTAATATTAATATGTAATACTTTTGATCAATTATTGTTTTAATAAACATATTTCTCTTAGTTATAAAAAGAAAATAGTATAGTTTTTCTTTAACTTTTGGAACCTAACCCTGTTTTTTGTACTAGTTCTTTGTTTCTGAATTCGCATAACACGGCATTTTTTAGGAACCTAACGACCGTGCTATACGGGGGTTACCTGTACTAACCACAAGTTACACGATGCATCCATTTTAAATAATTTTTTAATTGTGAATGTTACTCATATAATTGCCGGTAAAAACCACATAAATTATTTATATTGCTGAAATATTTACATAACATTTTATTAGTCAGTAGTGATCTACTGAAAATTACTGAGGCTCTCAAGTTGTTAACTACTAAGAATTTCCCGTAATGGGCCAATTCAGTACTGGTGAACTTTAAATAGTTTATGAATATTTAACTACTGGAAGTTCTCAGTAGTATTTTTCAGTAGTTCTCAGTAGTTTCCTCCAGTAGTTCTCAGTAGTCCTTCTCGTTGAAGGGCGTTATATGAAAACAACCTTTTAAAATAAAGAGTTCCATATATTAAGTAGGAACGTATGAGTGAGTATAGTGAGTGACTACAAAGGAAACCTGACTGATGGTCGCATTGGCAGATGGGAGAGTTAGATTGCCACCAATTGATCCCTTGATATACTAGTTTCGTGTTCTAATTTTATACACGCTGATGGTTTGACCCACCGCTTGAAATTGCTCCCCTCAATTGAGCGTCTGCAGTTATTATTGGTCACGATATGGATAGTGTTCGAAAATACTAGATTCATCAATCGATTTGCTAAATCCGTCTAATTTATAGTACGTGATTTTCTCAACAGGACTACTGTCCTCTTATATTTAAGAGATCATGTTTAAATCTCGCAGAAGGTAGACTTGTCAGTATTCCTCATTTATTCAATATGATAAGCAATTCATGTTATTGAAGAAACCAACTTTTTGTGGATCCTCAGTTAATTATTATTATTGCGTAAATGCACGGTGGAACACAAATTTATAGTATTAAACCCTGTGGTTATTACAAGTATAATTTTTGCTAGAATAATGGCCATCACACACTGTAGTTGTATAGACTGCATATATGAATTATAAACATAAATAATTGATTGCTGTTACTTGGCTGCGGTATAGATTTTTTTCGGTACTACATCTATTACTTTTTCAAACTTTAGTCTCATAAGTTAATCTCTTCAAAGTATAAACTGTATATTTCTATATCTAAGAAAGACATAGTCGGTCCACGTGTAAAATGTGGGTTTTTGACAGATCGAAAACAATCAGGACTCCAAGCAAGCTGCACGTGGCTTTGCACAAAACTTTTGTTACGAAGTAACTTATGCATATGCGTGGTTTTGGGCTGAAATATGTTTTTCTATTTTAGCATATATTTTAATAATATTGTGAAAAACTACGTATGATTTGCTAAGGATTGTATTGTTTGCGATCCGTAAAAAACCTATTTTACTCGTGGACGGACTATACATGAATTAAGAATAATATTATTTTATATCTAGAATGCATTCTACGCACATTTATTATTTAAGGACTCACATACCCCTTTGCGCGCTGAAAACCGAGTAAATTTGAAAAATTATTATAAAGGTTATATGGTGAAAAAAAATTAAATTGTTGATTTCACATTTTTTATTAACTTTTCAACTATAAGAAAAAAAATTTTAAAATTTTTTTTTAATATTAATGAAGCAAACTTATTTAACACAGTGTATTTGTTCTTAGCAACGCTATTACTAATCTACGTTATTCTTTTGAAAAATAATAAAAAAAGAAAAGAGATCAATCGGTCGAATCGAACCGAACAGACGTAAGGGAGGTTGACTCTGAATAAATATTTCTTCTCTTTACAAATCGGCGTGTCTTTTCTATAATTCGGTAAATGAAAGAGAGTCCTGATTTTCGCGAAGGGTTGCGACATTAACATTATTTTTTACGGGTATAAATGGACTACTGATGAAAACCATGGCGCCTCCTTGTCGACATCATAACTTCACCAAAAATTATCCAATCTGCAAAAATAAAAAAGAATCTTGTAAAGTAATGTAGTAGTAATAGTCTGACGAGAGGTTTTTTTAATTTTTTGGTTGGACAATTTTTTATAAATTATTGAACACTAATTTTTTTTAAATTGCATACTAAAGTTTGAAATACTGTAATTTCTTTATTTTTGAAAAAAAAAATTTCCTCCGTCAGACTATTACTATTACATTATTTTACAAGATTCTTTTTTATTTTCGCAGATTGGATAATTTTTGGTGAAGTTATGATGTCGACAAGGAGGCGCCATAGTTTTCATCGGTAGAAGAAAGTGACCAAATATGGAATAGTATCCATAATATGGAATACCACTGTTTCTCTTAAACAATCAATTCAAGACGAAATACGCGACCATCTTCTATCTCATTTACTCACTTTAGTGACGCACTCATTTTATCTCGGCAGTCGAGCGAGCGGCGTAGAGACGGCAAGAGTGTTTTGTTTTGTCGGTGCCAACAAACTTTTCAAGGTATGTAGAAAATAAGAGTTTTTCGTTAGTTAATTTGTAAGAATACCGCTATTATACATTTAACGTGTTGTATTGATGTTTATTTTTATAATTTTGATACGTTTTATTGCGTAGTTATTGTTATTTGTAAAACACGACGACAAATTTGAGCTTGTCCAAAATCCCAAATATGGACAGTCAATTTTCGCACTAGTATCGTAAGGTACTATTTTATAACGTGTTATATTTATTCTTTTAGAATGCAGTCTACACACTCAAAAAGATACTCAAGGAGAAACATGGATCAAATGCTTAATGTGTGGGCTCTGGGCACATAATGACTGCGCTGGTCCAGAGATTGAGACTTGGGTTTGTGATTTCTGCAAGTAGAATAAGTTAATTTTAACCGAATAAGTTACTTTTATTTTTGACTAAAGTCACAAGATCTCTTATAAAAAGACGTTACTGTTTTTGTTGATTTTTTTTTTAAGAAACTTTGTGTCTTATTTCCATATTCCATATCTGGGTATCTATTCCATAAATAGCTACTATTCTGTTATTTAGATTTTTAAATAAAAAAAAATATGTTGATTAATATTAAAACACAAGACTATGACTAAGATAAGCCGAAATGTATGACTGTGTTTATAATTAAAAGCCTTTAATTCATGATAGTGTTTTTTTATGCCACAAAAACAAAATGGTATTCCATATTTGGTCACTTTCCTCTAGTCGATTTATACCCGTAAAAAATAATGTTAATATTAAAAAAAATTAAAAAAATTTTATTCCTTATAGTTGAACAGTTAATAAAAAATGTGAAATCAACAATTAAATTTTTTTTCACCATATAATCTTTATAATAATTTTTCAAATTTACTCGGTTTTCAGCGTGCGCAGAGGTATGTGAGCCCTTAATTTAGTTTCCACTATAACATTAACTGAAGACGTAATTTTCTATATGAATTAAGATCAGATAAACTAATAGTGACAGATTTTTTATGTTATAAAGTTACTAGCTCTTGGGTTACTCTATTACACGCTACTCTAGGTACATAGAACAATTATTAACGAAAAAAAAAGATAGATGGCTCTTCTGCACCTATCAGTGTATCAATTAGAATGTACGCTTTTCAATTACTGCCAAAGAACATCATATAACTCAAATAAATGTTTTAGTAGACAAAATACTACAAATACTTAATTTTTCTATTTCTCTTGGGTTAACTGAAGTAGTGTTTATTGTGTGTTTTTATTTAATGATTGTTAAAAAGATAATAACTAACTTTGCCTCTGTGTAACAGAAGTTAAAGAGTATGTTGCTCGTTCGATGTCTTGTAAAAAAAGTAAGTTTTTTCAATTTTTTTTTGTGTTTGTCATCGCTTCGTAATAAACCGCAAATGTGCATTTTTGCGACTATATTTCATATATGCCATACTCAAACAAAGTATTTTTTATATAAAACCGTTTTATTAGTAAAGAGGTACCTCGAGTATAATTTACGATAAGTGACTTTTGTTAGTTTAAGCTGTGTCTGCGTATAGTCCTGTTGATTTATTAATTGTGAGAAATCTTTGTCTTGGACCACTATAGATATACGATTTTGCAAGTATCGTATTATTGTCGAAGTACCTCATGGAATTATCAATACCCATTTCATACAATCTTTGTTGTCCAATTGGGTTTAATTCTCTAAGAGAAGAAGTACCAACTAGTGTTCTATACTTATTCCTCTTCTTTCTCTGAGTGTGGATTTATCCCTTCTTCTGAGAGTCAGTGCCAAGTCAGGCTTGTGATGTACAAATCTATTCAGGAATATTGTGTGTTAATCGCCACACCGATAGGGGGTTAAGCATTTCGTTGGCAACCATATTCATAGGTATTTTAAGTGTAGTTAGGTATCGTAGGTATTACATTTCACATTCATAGGTATTATATTCTCATTTTCAAAATCTTATATTTGAGCAAGTAAGTTATTCACATGCGTTTTTTTTTTCAAGATAAACTGGATTGCAAGATATCAAGTACTCTTAATCTCCATATTTTGCGTCTTTCGGGGTTTAAATATCGTACATTCTAATTCTTTAATCTTATGATTTAAAGAAGCATGTAAACCAATTTATATGATATTATATATGCCTGTTATTTAAGTTGATAACGTACAATGTTCTAGAATTCATTCTTATTCCTTTTTTGGAAATAAAAAGTACAGTTTGCTAATGGTGTTTTTTATCGTATTTATCACATGATGCCACTCTGTTCCATATTCGAATTTTTTTTATCAGCTGCCTACTCTTCAATTTATAATTTCCATATTCTCACTTTTTTCTGAAAATGGCCTTTGTTTTATTTAAAAGTGCTTAGCTTTTAAACGGGAGCCGGTCAAAGTTCATCAATCAGAACGAGGCTTTGATGTAAATTTTACATACGATGTACAACAAATTATGTACTTTGAAGATTCATTGCAGAATTTTTGAGGTACATTTAAATTGGAATATGTCTGACAATAGTAGTCTCCTATTTTTCGCACAAAAGGACCGTAGTGCATACAAAAAGAGTATACAATTTAATGCACCATGGGTATAGAGCGTTATTCGATACAAATGCAGTATCTGAAGGTGATTCTACCGTAGAAATCAAATCGATAGGCTAACTTCACGTGGTGCGTTTGTCGTGAATAACCCTGGATCTATTATCAAAATATCAATTCAATGAAAGTTATCCTGAAGTAGAAACATATCTTAAACTAAATGTTAAACCGTGAACCGTGCATGGTTCAATTAAGAAGGTTGGCGACCACTTTGAAGGGGCAGGCGGTGAGAGGGGAATATCTATGCTTATATACGGGTTTTTAAAACCATTGCCAACTTTTTAGAAACAAATTTTAAGACTTGTAAAAGTAATGTTTTCAATGAAAAGTTATGAAAATGCATATTTTTTACAATTTATTAACTTACTGCCGATTACCTATGTTTTAAATTGTTATAATAACAATTTGAATACTTTTTTTATAATTTATTAAATTGGGACTAAAATGTGGCAGCAGTGCAAGCTCGTTGAAAGAACCTATCTGTAGTTGAAAAACGTCTGATTATCTTAGATTCTTAAGCAATTATTGGTAAATAATTTAGATTAGAGTATTAGAATTGTTGCATGATTATTTCTAAGTGTCCATCGGGCATATCAATAATTTTTTATTAAATTTCTATCATTTTATCTTATGTTTTTAAGTATTAAAAGTGCCGTTTTGTATGTTTCAAAATCAATCTTGAAAAAAGATTTGAAATTTTTCATGGTGGCATAATTAATATGGCTAAATATTTTATAAAAATTTTATCCGCATTTCATTTTGACTATGCCCATCAACCACCTTATTGCAAGGCTTTGGCGCGAATTTCACGACTTGATAATATTATGAAATGAAAGTATCAAGTATTCATAAAGGTAGTGGATCTCAGCGACATTTTATTTTAATCAATTGATGTGACTTTTTCAACTATATAGATACATTACTACGGTACATATGTAGAGTTCACATGATGGATAGCAGAAAATTATCAGTACTTTTTAATAACTCAACGTGTGTAAGGAAACGTTATTACGTCCGTATAAAAATTAAGAGTTGTACATATTTATGAATTTATATGATAAATATTAGAAATGAGGAAACTCTTCCTCTGCGAAGACGAGCCATGTTTTTAAGAATGTATACAGCTGGCCTTGTGAAACGGTACATGCGGGTGTGAGTTTGGCGCCAAGAAGGCTGCTGACGTCGATTCGCCGGGCTTACGCTACATAACTGGGCTACAGTGGTTGGATACAAAACTAGCGGGGATGGTAGATGACGATATAGATCGTGTTATATATGTTCTTTACCATTCTATATTATTCACGGAAGGTGATTCGTAAAAGTTTGAAAATTGGCATCATTTTAAGTAAAATAGGAACTTTGTATTATGAACAATATTCCTGACGAAGCCTAATATTTTGATAAAATACTTGTACCGCTCAATTAGTTCAAAAAATATTATCAGATACTACCTTCAGCTGATGTATAAAAACGCCAATCATTTTAATATTTTTATAGATAGATACGTATTATTATTATTATTGTTCGATTGTTCATCTACAATATTACTTTCTTTTGCCAACTGTCTTTAACTGTCAATAACTGTTCTAATCCATACTTATTCTGTCTGTACAATCTAAATATTTCAGAAAATGGACAGTTGTCACAATTCGTACTGAAAGAAAATTTTCTACTTGGAATGTTATCTTTAATTAATTATTTATAATGAATGAATATTCAAACTAACGATTGAATGAAAATCGTTAAAAATTTCTTCGTGAGAAGTTCATATTTTGATATTAGGTGTGGGCGCATAGAGTCTTATGAGAGGAGAGGAGATTTTATAGAGGGTGAGTATGAATTGAGACGGAAGTGATAATAAATATCGATATGAATACGACGACATGTTCGGCCAAGTATGGTCGATCGATCCACGTTTCAAGGTCGATTGGTGGTCGGTCTAGTCGGATGACGTAAGAGGAACGGATATCGGGGCAAGGCAATAGCACGCAGTAGTGCGATACATTTGAACCAACTGGAACGCAAGCGCAGACACACTTCTGCGAGCACTAACCTACTCTAGGCTAAACCGTAGAGAATTTTTTTCTTCCGTCTTCCCATAATTTCACGATCCGATCTCCTATTTTCGGCCGTCTATTTCCTGATCCCTTTAGGGTTTTGTTTCTCTGCAGAAAACTCAGGAGGGATATGACCTAGAGTATGTATATAGGAAGAGTGGTGGTAGTCGTTCGAGTTGTTTGTCAGCTCGTACCTCTCGAGGGCAGGGTGAACTTTGACTTTATTTATCCCTTCCTAGCCCATCTTAAGTTCGGAACTCTCTTGGGGCCCTTCATATTTCTAGCATTATATGATAATACAGGATTCTCTTCATTCGACCATTCCGTCCCTTACTGACGTATTGATTTATGAACTACCGTTATTTTAAGTACTTCGATCTTAAAAATCGTAAAAGTTTATGTTATCAATTTCAAATTGTTCGGAAGTACATCAGGATATAAGAATTATTCGTTACCTTCCGTTACGTACACGAACTGTCGATTATTCGCAATATTGACAGTCAATTTGGAAGCATACCACTAACGAATTTTAGTATTACGAATGGTGTTGCTTTGTGTTATTAATTCTATGTTTACTATAGGAATTAAATGAAGTGAGTTTTGAGGCACAACCACATGAAACATGTTTGTGTCATGTGTATCTGTGTTTCTGCATGCAAAATCTTGTGAGCAAAATTCGAAACAAATGGCTAAACCAATTAGGATAAAATTTATGGGGGATATCAAGTTTCGGATATAGATGGAACAGTAACAGTTGTAGATGTTCCACTTCCGGATTCAATAGAGCGCATGCGTAAATCCAGAGTATGTTGTACTTTACTTACACACGCGAATTCATGCCAACGAGATAGCGGACGAATCACTCACCCTATCGATTTAAAACTTACATGAGAAATTAAGACTTGTTTCCGATTTAATTTATTTCACTGATAATCAATTCAAAATGTTCCAATTTTGTACTGAAAATGCCAATAACTGGTTTAATCACAGGGTTATTTTGGAAATATGATGTACCCAAAAAAATTCATTTACAACTTGCACGTTTTTGCGTGTCGTCATAGGTAAATTTCACCGTTATATGAGGAATTTTACATTAAAGTGCGATCGTATTGCTGATATCAAGCCTAAAGATCTGATGTTGAGAAGTACAGAGTATATTAACTGCACGATGCAAATCACTCAACATGTTCATCCAATTCGTGACCTGGCCCTGCTGTTATTTTACTCGTTATAGCTCTCATTTTTAAATATCGGAGTAAACAGATTTGTCTTGAGACACAATCGCTTGCACTATGCGGTTGTATTGTATGCATTCACCGTTCCCAAAAAAAATTAATTATCATTATCATAATGGTATAGTTCCAGTAATTAGTCAAGAAAACGAGTTCTCGTATTTAAAAGGGTTTTCATATCATTTAGAAAGAAACTTAATAGCGAAAAAAATACTATCTGATAGTTCGTAGATAATTGCTTTTAATATTTGACATTTTTCATTAATAATCATGCTATTAGTAAGTTCGTGGTTTTAACAATTTTCTTCAAGATTTTTAATTTAATTAATATCTCATATTCTAATCGAAAATATCTATTATCTTTGTTCATTGTAACCATATAATAAACTGAATCTAACTCCCTCCTCACTATTACATGTCTATATTTTTAAATACATTTTTAGGCTAGTAGCAAGGGAAAGATAAAGGACGTTTGTCATTAATAAAGGTAAAAATGCGATGAACGTAATATGCGATATCATCTCACAGCATCATAATTGTTGTTTCAATAGCAATATGCTATAGCTGTGTAATAGCTGTAAGCAATATCTCGTACGATAATATTTTTTAAGTGTTATGAAGTTCTTATTATTCATTTGAGTTTTATCATCTTATTACAGAGTACAAGAATAAATATCTACTTAAGTCATATTCATTTTATTATTATTATTATTCAGATTTAATGTCCATGTATTGCTAATTTATAATTTTCCATTATTGTGAAAAGCAATGGGTTTAAAATGTGAAACAAGGGTTACATTTCCACTTATATGGATAAAAAGTGAATCAATCAAACGGATAGGTATTTTTTTATGCACGGTCGAATAGAACATGTCTTAATATCGTATGCATTCCTTACATCTAAAATTTTAGTCAAATTACTGATCCAATTAAATAGGTATTTACATGAAAAATTCAATTTTACATAGGGGAGATCGGGACAAGTTGGAACACGGGTATGTTGAAACAGCGCATCTATCTCCTAAAAGGAAAAAGATAGAATCATCGCCTCCAAGCAAAAGATGATCGTTAGACCCCGCACACCCACGTCCCACCAACAGCTGCACATTAATCGCTTGCGGGAGTGGGTGTATGCAAGTCGCTTCTCGAAATCATATACGTATTTATTTCCGATTTAATATTTTTTTTGCTTATAACCCAAGTTTATGATTTTTTTCTACATATTTCGTTCCATTAAACCTTAAATGTGTTAATTCACACTTTCTGGACTATATTTTTTTATCTCTTGAAGTATTTAAAAAATTATTTTGACATTTCTTATAGTAGTCAATTTGGGTAAGAAGTAACATGCGATTGGGATAAGTTGTAATGCTGTTACCCATATAGAAATTTCAGTGCTCTGGCGACCATTAGCAAACGGTTGGCCCAAGGTTGATGACCAACTATCGTCCGTTAATGCTGGTCCAATGTAGCGTCAAATATAAAAGAACCATTTCGACGATGCTGAGCCAATAGTGAATTTCCAGAATCACCCAATCGTCGGCATAATCTTGAACCAGATGTCGTACACTTCAATTCTTGTATTGTTAGAATAATTCGAAATAACTTGCAGACTGATGTATTTAAACAAATAGAATCTTTATTAAAATAAATAACACGACCGTCTCACTCGAACATGTGTCGACCAACTACTCTCGTTACTCTTTTTTAAACAAACCATCAATGATGGTCCATAGCAACGTTCGATTTATATCTTATATAGACCATTCAATAACAAAATACTATACAGAGCTGACTCGTTTTTGAATCCTAATCGTGACACAGTATCGGCTTTTGCCGCTGGTCAACTCTTGGCATTACGTTGAACCAGCGCTGGCTCATTTGTGCGTTCCAACTATGACATAGCCTCTAATTAGTTCATGTTCAATCAGAAAAGAATATTTACAAAACCGTCATACAGAACAAAACATGTATGTTTGTGTGTTTAATATTTGCTTGATTTAATGGACAGCTTCATCTCTTACAACTGTCATGAATTTTTTAAGCGTATGCTATGGCGACTCTATCAGTCCATTATGTGTTCGTTTATTGCAAAAGTTACTATATTCTTAAGCTCCATTTTTCTCCGTATAGCTGGACGAGGATCATTTGCCATTTCTAGCCGATCATCGGTTACCATTGTTGGGCCAGTATCGTTCAAAGTAGGTTAATACTACTGGTTAAATATACGCGAAAAAAATGGTGATGTTGAAAATTCCTTTCTCAGGCAGTAATAAAATTGAAGCGATATTTACGCTAATTTCATTAAAAATTAGACAATTTTTATGTTACCATTATCCTTCTAAGAGGTTAATTTTACCGAAAAATTGCCGTAAAAATATTTTGTAGATATTACTAAGCCAAATGTATTTGAAACTGCAATCACATGTAATTCATACTAAAGAATAGTGAATTGATACAGCTTCCAATAGCATTGTGATCATATGGTACTTTTATTTGCAATGTACGTAAGTCATGCTTGCACATATTCGTACAATTGCTTGTGGCAACAGTAATATTGAACTTTCAATACTTATTGGATGCCGAATATTACCAGGCTATTTCTTACTACAATAAATATGTAATTTATTATGAAAAGCAACAGTTTGCTAATTGAAAAAGAAAAAATATAATAATTTTAAATGCGGAAAAAATCAATGATCAAACATTGAATTATTTTTGCTGTGTATATGGTAAATAATGGGATTAAACAACAATTTTTAAATAACCAAAATTTTATAAAAACAAATTCTGTATTATTAAAAATGAGATTGGACTTAATGTGTTGAAACTTTTCCTATTCATTTAAGAATGTTTCCATATACTATATAAATATTGACGATTATAATTCTTAATCGAAGTGACATTTACATATTAGGCTCAGTGTGTAGAGTGTCACACTCCTCACTTCGAGCATCCTGACAATCGCAGGTTCGATTCCCATTCACGGCAGCATAAATAGATGCATGTGTAACAACCGTGAGTTACACATGCACCCATTTTTTAAATGTTGTTTTAATTGTGAATGTTATCTATATAGTAATTTGTAAAAACCACATAAATCACTCATGTTGCTGTAATATTATATTTACAGAACATTTTTTCCGCAATGCAACGCCAACGCTGTCACTAGATTCTGGGACAGAGTCGGTAAGCAGTGTTGGTTTGCCGCCGACAATGTTGGCAAACCGTTAGCATTGACGGTTGGACCCATGTTATCATTCCAATGATTAGCCGATTAGATGTCAGTACTGGTTGCCGATATCGGCCCAATCTGCCTTGTTGTTGTCCCAGCATTGGGCCTTTTGTAATTTTTTTCATGGGATATAACGCTGTTACAACTTATCCCGATTGTTTTTTCTTAATACTTATTCGTTTACCCCATTTTTGGATAAAAATATCATCACGTCTTATGGAATTAAAAAGAAAATTACAAATTACCGTCCCCAAAAAATACACTTTTATCTGTAATGTAATAATCAGGAATAGTTTCTACGTCATCTATGCTAAACAAAATTAAAATTGATCATATACATCGTGATATATATAGAATTTTCTGAAACACGTTACAACTAGCCCCGGTCTCCCCTACAGATGAAATAGTAAGAGTTGCAGATGTTCAGTTTTTCCAAATGACATATATGGGACATTCTTGTTTTCATGAAGCTGAGTGCATATTATGTGACGTGATGACACAAGGTCATGGTATTGTGAGAAACTTGTTTGCTTCTTTATTTGATGCTTACACGTGATTGCTTAACTCAGATTTTATATTACATAATACTTCTAGGGTGAATAAAAATAATATATTTGAGAATTGATGTTTGGTCATTGATGAAGGGTCACCGATTCTGAACCTGCGTCCCTTATTTACAAATATTATTGATACGTGATAACTTGTTAATAAATGTATACATATTAGATCAGGATAGTCGCGGTGATGGTTTAAGTAATACGCAAACATATTTTGCCGTCTTGTGCTTTTATTAAGCGGTAGCTTCTCATTTCATTTTTTCTTCAAATTATATAGACTATAACGTGGCGTTACAAAGCTGGAGGGGGTACCACCTAGGAATGACCAAAAATAAATAAACAGGACTTATCAGGACGGACAGTGGGTTCGGTGGCACAGTGGTAAGTGTCCTGACTTGGCAGCCCGAAGGTATCGGGTTGGATTCCCGATCAGAACTCCTAATTTTTCGGTATTCCTAGCCCTCCAGCGCACCCTAGCGGCCCTGGATTAAAAATTAATTATAGCGGGTGGATCCGGGCAACCCGTTATAAGACATACAGACGTCATTGTTGCTCATAACAGTAAGTTGCATGAAAAGAAGTTATATTGATAGTACGAATTAAAAATGCAAACTCTGGTAGTATGTTGTGAAATAGTCAACTAACAGCCACTACTACATAATTGAACACAACAAAACTACGACTTAAGGGTAGCCATGGTAATATGGCACTGTAACACTATGATGGTAAATCGTTTTTCCAATACAGTTAAGATTTTTAAAATTTCAAATATATATGTCGGGGAGTCAGTTAGCGGAGCGGTACCATCTTCTTCATCCATGCCGGCAACTTCCGGCAACGTATGCGGCTTGGTGGAGCGGGGTCGAATGACTACGCGCATTCCACGGTTATTACGCGGTTTTATTTGGTATCGGGAACGGTGGATCCGCGACGATACGAATCCGTCCTCCGTATCAAAAGGAACTGTCGCGGCCCTACACCGGGCCCGCTGTCCGGGCCTCGTCCCTTCCAAAAAAAAGGAAAACAAAAGAACCAAGAGGGGGAAATCAAAATAATAACGTGAACAATGCCCCGTCCTTCAGAGACGGGAACAGGTTGAATGTCACACTTCATGGTGACACTGCGACATATATTTATTTGTACTATATTGTAATTGGTGTAAGGAATTAATTACAAGCACGTCTTTATATTTTGTCAATAAAGATTGTGCTCAATATAATAATACAACCTGCAAAATGTAATTCAATTTATTTGATTAGCGCAACCTATATCTTGACGTAGATTTTCCGAATATTGGTTTTCAACTCTCGAACGCTTAAAATCGAGCAAAACAATATTCTCATGATGAAATTAATATCAAGTTCTCAAGGTTATCCGTCGCTTGTCCGACAGAAATACTTCATATCTAATGAAGCCTCACGACATAAACACAATACATTCTACACTATCTAAGGTTATTGTCCTTATTATTGCCCTTCTAAGAAAAATCTAAACCGTGTAAATTTCTAGGGATAAACAAGCATGTAAGAGTGCGCTGATTTCTGACCGGGCTAACGCCGTCCAACCATTGGCTGTTTATCGAGGGGTGGGGGAAGCCTACTATGGCGAAGGTACCCCTGTCAAGAATTGAGATACGGTCCGTAATAGAGGCATTTACCTTATTATATTTCGATTTGTGTTGAATTTATTCAGTGAAATATCTTTTCTTTCGCACTTGGAAACGTTTCAGGGTCACGTCGTAGCGTTCCTAGAGCATCTGCAGTTGCTTCATTGCGAAACTCGTCGGTTTCCCTTTTCCTTTTATATATTATTTCTTCTACTACTACTCAGTTAGACAGCATATGTCTATTCTTAGACTCGACCACATGGAACACGTGGGTGTGCCCTATAGATTCCTCGCCCGCAGAAAGAATGTGTGTTATATGTGTGTGTACAGTAACGTCCGATTGAAGTGAAACAAGGTAATTTTTGTGTATTTTCGGTAAATTTTGACCGATTTCGAAAAACCAAAACATATTTTTTAGGAAATTTCATCCGCTTTCGAATGGTAAAGGTATCATCCCGATCGAATACAAAATGGCCGATCGGCAGCGGTTGGAGTGAAATCGGGCATTTTGGGAATTTTCGAAAAGTTTGAAAACTGGTAGTTCCGGAAGGAAATTTATATTTCTGATTATAGCACGAGAAAGAGCAATTTCAGCAATTAAAAAACCCTCCCTATAAACCCCTGTAGCATCACTCTAGGGGGAGTTACACCCCCTTGAAGTGAAAACACTTAATTGATCATAACTTTCGAACGGGTCGGCCGATCTGGTCCAGTTTTTGCGTGCTATCGTCTTTAACGGTACTGCAGAATCTCGCAAAATTATTATTCTCGGAGACGATACCGCGACGGAGATCTCGAGACATCGCGAGCGCACCCGAAGCTTCGCCATTTTTCATTAAGAATGCGATGAAATAGAAATTTCATATTTATCCCACGTTGTAGCTGAGATTTCAACGATTAAATTGCGCTTTTAAACATCCCAAAATGAGTTCGTTAAGGGGTTAAATTTTTCATTTGAAAAAACGCCTAAATTTTGCGAGTTTCGCTCGAGGTACTCGAGCGACGATCGCTTGGCGAGCGTGGTGGGGCAGTTGCCGCTCAAGGCATGGAGAGACGTGCAGCGAGGCAACCGCTCAGAACCGTACGCTCCGAGCTGACAATGGGGCATACTAGAAGTTTTTTAAATTAATTTAAAAAAATTTTTTAATTGTTGAATTTTCATTGCTTTTGTGTTTATTCATTTATTTATTTATTGGTTATTTAATTCAATGATTTTTTAACTTCAATTTTTTTACTTCTTTTTTTATCTTTCTGTCTCTTAAACCTCTCAATTATCGTGTAAAATTTGAATTAAGGATAAGAGAACTGTCAGAAATAAAAAACCTTCCTCTACAAATTTCCTGGAAAAAGATGCGAGGCCTCCTCCGTATCTCCACAGCTTTGCGGGAGAGCGATTAAAGCTGAAACAAATCGTCCAGGTGTAAGGAAAAGCTTAGCCTTGGTTTTATATTTATGTTAAATACAAACTATCTAACTTTTAAATAGATTAATGTTCAATAAAAAAAAACCTTTCATCTTCGGCCGGAAAATTCTTTGGTATACCCCATAAGAATTCTACATGGTGTGCAGTAAGTGTAGGCGGCAATAAATAAATAAATGAATAAAAACAAAAGCAATGAAAAATTCAACAATTAAAAAATTTTGTTTAAATTAATAATTTAAAAAACTTCTAGTATGCCCCAT
>JARQST010000551.1:0-25202 GCA_030142225.1 Pachycephus smyrnensis | reverse complement strand
TATACCGTAAACGTTAATTACTAAATCATTCATCGCTTCGAATTTTGGAATGTCCTTTAAGGCAATGGGAAAATTTACACCTTCGTACTTTAGCACTAAACTGAAATGTAGGTACGAACTAGTTAAGCTTACATTATTTTTAGCTGGATGAATAGCTGCGGTAACGGACCAGAGAAAACAATACGGATCGTTATTTCTAAAGTTCACCACCGCTTTTTTACTCTGCACGTTCTTAGGCAGTTCGGTGAATGTTGACAGACCACTATGTATCGGTATATATCTGTTGATGTTTACCGTCAAGTTTATTATTTCCAACAACGACCAGCCCGATTCTCTCTCTTGGAAGTCTTCGATTTTAGTCCATAATTTTTCCAGTACATTGACATTAAACCACTCACTGATCTCCATGGATGGTAGAATAACTTCGTTTTTCGTATTAAAGAACGTTAGTTCCTCAATAATCTCACCGCCCTTCATGGTCTTGAACTTACAGGACAAGACGACGTTCACTTCCAAATTTCCATCTTTTCGGAACGCATTTTTTACTCTAACAGCGAATAGTTTACTTGAATCTTCCAGAAAACGCTTCAAGTCCTTGTGTCGCAGATTTGCTATCACTCCCGTTCTTATTCTCTCCCTGAAGGCCGATTCCAAGTCATCCCAAAGCACTCTGTTACTTCTTCTTTCTCTTGCCGTTCCTTCACCTCTTTTTTGAAATTGCTGTTTAAATTTTTCATTCAACGATTTAAGTATTCCAATGGTTGTCAAGATTTTGGTTTTCTCTCCGATCGTAAGCGTAACGTTCCTCAGAATTTTGTTTAGAAGTCGAATATTTTGAGTACCAAACTTCATCCACTTTCCAATTTCCACAATCGATGATCCTTTTTTCAACAGTTTATATGCTCCTTCCATAATCTCGATCAACTTCTTACACTTTGCAGAATCCATTTTCCCTCGTTAAAAGCTTTTAAAATAAGGTTCAAACATCAATGATTGCTCTGCATCACGAGCGGCCTTTTATAAGTCTAATGCATGATTTCACCTCATCCTCACCCATCATCTTTTTTCAGATATAATAATATTAGAGCGGTGCGAAAACGTGTGCATTTAAATCGGCAGCGATTCTAATTAGCGAGCGAATAATTTTTCTATCCTTTGATTAATGTGCCATCAAAGATATATGCCGAACACCTCATCTAGCCTTCGAGTAACCCTATATTTCCGGCACTCCAAAGCCGTTGATCATCTCGCCGGAGGTGATGATGATACGTAGAAGGACTTGACGCGTTATTCACTAAGCCTAAACATTAGCACCCTATAAGGAGTGTGGTGAGATTGCAGCTCACTTGATGTTTCACTACCATTGGAGTGCGGAGTTCGAACAGTCAGAGTTCAACAAGGATATAACATTTTAACGTGAGTTCACTTTATCTTGGATATTGCATGTGTATGCGTAAGTGAAGTGTGAATCTAAAATGGTGGAAAACTGTTAACGTGAAAAAATAAAAGAAATGTGATTATTAATTATAGAATGGAGTATGGACGACGAATGGGATTACGAGAAATACGAGTTTTCATCCCTGTCGAGCGGGTGCAAAGGGCGTCCGATGCAGCCATTAAGGAGGCTATGGCTGTTAGTCTGATGTTGCACCGAGCTGACGCTAACAATACGGTATTCGCCGGTTTAGTTGGCGTTATTACCAGACTCACTGTACGAAACAACAATGAGTATTGGTTTCTACGATTGTCTGATGTGAGAGGTATGTATGAGAAAACATTTTTCCATCTCTTTTCAAAAGTATTAGAAAAATCAATCTTATATTCTATATTTCAGCTTAATTGGAAAGCGAATCCACCACTATCGCTTTAAATTGCTGGATGGATGGATGACGCTGTAGTATCCATAATATAAATTCTTGTGTAATGAATATATAAATTAGTATTCTTCAAATAATATTTTTATTTTTACTAAGTTACCCAAATATGAGTGACCTGTTCCACACCTCCTATAGTAAACCTTTTCTATATAAAATAACGTTACAGTTATACTGTATTATCATTCCATGAACGATAATCAACGATAAAGGTACGTGCGAGGTAATCTCCAAAATGGGACAATCGCAAGGAGCAGAACGCGATCGGGCTATGAGAGAGAGAGAGAGAGAGAGAGGGAGAGGGGGTGAGGGAGAGGGAGAGGGGAGGGGGAGGGGGAGGGAGGGAGGGAGGGAGAGACAGAGAGAGAACAGTTTCGAAGAGATCACTATCATGAATGGTTGCGTAGTTCGGATCTCCCTGACTCTGAAAGGCATCGCCGCGTCACGTTCGCGAACAATAATTCATTCGGAAACGCAGCGTTACATGGAAATCCTACTGAAGCGGATCAAGGAAACACTGCGAGAGGTTCTTCAGGAAACTCATCCTCGAATGAATGTCGTCCTGAGAATTCAGGAGGAGGAGGAAGAGGAGGAGGAGGAGGAGGAGGAGGAGAGGTCAAGCGACTAGATAAAAATCATTTTTATTGGGAATGAAGATGATGATGATGATTGAAAATATATACCGTTTCAAACGAGTTTCTCCATTTTTATGTAATTCCTAGATTCTACCATACAATTCCTGAAATCTAATGTGACGTTCCTGAAATCTACTGTAAAATTCCTAAACTGAGTGTCCCCTCCCCTGATGACGTCAAATCGAGGGGTCAACGCGAGGCCCCTTCCGATAACGTCAAATCGAATGGCCGCCGTGTGCCAGCGTGCGCGCACACCTTCTTATCCTCTCTCTCTCTCTCTCTCTCTCTCTCTCTCTCTCTGTCCCTGTCCCTGTCCCTGTCCCTGTCCCCGTCCCCGTCCCCGTCCCCGTCCCCGTCTCCGTCTCCGTCTCCGTCTCCGTCTCTGTCTCTGTCTCTGTCTCCGTCTCTGTCTCTGTCTCTCTCTGTCTACCTGCCTGTCTACCTGCCTGTCTGTCTGTCTGTCTGTGTGTCTCTCTATGTATCTATCTATCTATCTATCTATCTCACGCACTCACTCAAGAGGTGTCGGTAAGCAGGAATCTTTGAATAAAAGAAAAACCAAAAGTGGGCCCTCACTCCGAAGTTGTCGGTAAGCAGTTATCTTTAAAAAGTCAAAAGGGGCCCTTTACTACGGAGCTGTCGGTAAGCAGGAATCTTTAAAAAATCATAAAGGGGGTCAACCGTGCTAAGTTAGCACGGACGCGAACCTTCTTAGACTTTAGAGTTGTCGGTAAGTGTCGTTGCAGGAATCTCTATCCAGAACTCTCCTTGCTATAGTACTTATATTGTGTTGTTCATTTTACATATATCTTAAACTTTGATTCCGAGCACCTTTCCGACGGATTTGAGAAACCAGCCCCTTTACTAATACCGTGGGCTGAGTAGCCAGGTCGACCGAGATTTCGCAATCGGTACCCTCGGCACCCTTCAGGTGCCTGGCGCCCAACTTACCGATATCTCGAAAATATTTCTTGTGTTCGATTCATCTCATTTGGTCCCGAGTACTGACCTTGCGGATTTCGAATATTGCGAGTATCTCGAAATTAGAAAATTTAGGAAAGAAAAATTAACGTCGCAATATATATCTATTGTAATGAAAATATTCGTTATTGACCCTTCCCACTAGCTGGCTCGAGGGCACCACTCGCCTCGAGCATCAAAATCGCGCTGCAGTCCATTGAACCTATGTTTTTGAGTTTGAGGAATACTGTAATTGCGAAAGATCCCCTTGTCCCTTCCGTCCCCTCTACCCTTTCCCCGCCCCTGAATGGCACTGACTCGAGCGACAAGGACCATCTCCAGGAACAGCTGCCAGCCGCGAGAGGGGAAGAGAGAGAGGGAGAGATAGAGAGAGATTTATTTATCTGATCCTGGAGCAATTGCCCTCTAACGACAACAGAAAAGTAAAAAACAGTGCTAACAGCGTGTATATGCTCGGTTAGCAGGTACAAAAATAGTATGTGAACAGTTGCGTACAAGTCGTGCTACCGCTTTCGCCATTCGTGTTAATTTTGACAAACTGAACAAATTAAACTAGAAAAGTTGAAGATAGTAAGTAGATAAAAAATAACGTAAATAAAAATAAGGATTAAAATAAAATAAAAGTAATAGTAATAAGTCCTATCGCATGATCCGAGGACAGCTAGGCACTTAACGGCGTAATGTATCATAAACATTAGATATATTAGACATTAAACATTAAACATTTGATTAGACATTAGACTTTAGACAAGGCCGCACTCATTCAAGGTTGATCTCAGACGAAGGAGGACGATTGCAATTGTAAGGTGGTCTTCTTTCCCAGGATTATCGGATTCAGCCGTTGGTGCGCCTAGTTGACCGTTTATTAGGCGAGAAGCAGGAACTACGGTGTCAGTGTGTTTCAGCCTCTGAGGATATTATATTTATCCTTGTGGTAAGTCGTAGAGGGGTCTTCTTCAAGTTGTTATCCCGTAGGATGTCTTCCAGGTATTTATGACGCGGATGATGATTTTCCCTTGCAGGAGGTTAATAAGTGATGAAAGCCTAACAGCCGCCGGGGATGGTAGCTGGCCAGACGACTTGCAATAGGAGCTAACAGCAAGCCGTGATGGAAACTGCGCCGTGCGAACGTCGATGTGAGCTAACAGCAAGCCAGGGTGGAAGTTGCGCCGAACTTTACAGTTGGTGGAGCTAACAACAAACCGATCAAAGAAGCTGCGCCAGTGAGTTCCCCTCCGATAGAGATGTACGTCTTAGGCCGACCTGTCGCTTCAAGAGGATGTACGCTTTAGTAATCAATGCCTCCTAAAGAACTCGCGAGTCCCGGGAGATGAAGACGCATGCCTTATACGAAAGACGGAAAGTTCAGGAGCTCTAAGTTCATCAATTCAGAACACGCCTTGTCTCTACGGAGGATGTAAACGAACTGTTTATTCTTTGCGGCGTCGTTACCAAGGGCTCGTCGGTCCGCTGTAACGGTTTCTTCCCTCTCTCCAGTGCACAAAGCTTCTAGAAGGTTCTTTAGTTTTACATAGATAATAGATATGTACAAAGGTAGACTCGCAATAAAATACATGGCTTCTCGGAACAAACAATGTATGCGTGCTTATGTATATCCCTTCTTATCTCCTTTTACAGATCTCCGCTAAGGAGAGAGCGCAGAGATGGCGTGCCGATCTTTGGTGGCTAGACGGTAACTGCTGGATGGTAAGTGTTTGCGATGATCTACGTTACAGAGTTCTCGCATGATCATCAAGTCCACGCGTGAGGTTGTGTCGCGTTCACGAGGGATGTCGCGGAGGTAAGTGGTCGCGGTAACGCGGGCTTGTTCAAAAATACGCCCCCTACGTAACTCGGGATTGCCCTACAGTGTCTAGGGTATCTTACGTCTACGTCACAGATGTTCGCGTGAACCAAGGAAAATAGAAAAGACACTAGTCGATGCCAATAAATCAATACCAGATGGACTAGCGGAGAGGAGGATAGCCTTAGTAACTAACGGAGAGAAGACGTTAATTACTAAGCGAAAATAACAAACAAAGAGGATTGTCGTTTTTGTTGAACTTCTTTGACCAAAACGAACTCACAACATTTCCGAGAAGTGACATTTGAGGTTGACTCGACACGAGAAAATGGCTCAGGTGAGTTTAGAGCCCAGGAACAGGATTCGTTTAGTTCCGTAAATTTGGAAGTTAAAATACTAAAGGTTACCGTCATCGGCGCGTTTTAGGAGCCTCTCAGGTGGCGATGAGACTCTGGAACCCTAAAATGGCTAAGCATTCTGATTGCAGATTCCTACTGATTCGTCATTCGGGACAGAACACTCGAACTACCCCTAAGGAGAGCTGGAAGACGGCTCGTCTACAACGGAGGAGGACTCCGACCAGTTGCAAGGTTTTAGCCTTCCTCCGACCGCAGGAGGAAGAGAGTTCCAGAAATGTGTTCCAGTAAGCAGGAGCGACTCTTGGTAAGCCGTCGTGCGAGGAGCAGGGGCGTAGAGCGTGTCAGTTCGAGAGGGATCACGGTGTCTGGCAAGATTGGGATTATCGCGCAGCTGATTGGCAAAGAGTCCTGATAAAACCAGGTGCAGGGCCTTGTAAAAAAGACAACCAATAAGGAACCGACGGCGGTTTCTGGGCTTCGGCCATCCTTCTTTGCGCCTGTGTTCTGAGATGTGAGCAAACCGTGACATCCGCAGTAAGAACCGAACACAATTATTTAGCGCAACGCAGAGCTTTCTTTCTAATGTCTTAGACAAGTTAGTCAGTACAGTTATGCAATAATCGAAAATCGGAAAGACCAGGGTAACGAGAAGGCGGCGCTTCAGCGCCATATTCAGATCATAAGGCCGTGATTCGAAGACAATAAAAAGTTCCCACAGACCTGCTACAAACCTGAGTGATGTGATTCGTGCAGGACAGTGTGCTGTCTAGTACCACACCGAGATAGCGAAAGGTGGAGACGATCTCTATCGGCTCGCCATTAAGCAGAGGCTTTTGACATGCATCAGGGTCTAAAGCATTGACGAATTTAGAACTACCAACAATCATTGCCTTGATCTTTCCGATATTAAGACGCAAGTGGTTCTCAAGACTCCAGCTTGCACTTCGCGCAATATCGTTATTTAGGAGAATCAATGTTGTATCTAGTTCAGATGGACGGCATCAGAGATATATAACCATATCGTCAGTGTAAAGTAGGTATTGACAGGTCTGTAAACAGCGTGGTAGGTCATTAATGAAAACCGAGAAAAGAAGAGGACCCAGAACGCTACCCTGCGGCACACCAGAGCGAAGAGGGAGCCACTCAGATATCCCACCCCCAGCCTCTCGGACCGCTTGCACACGGCCGTCAAGGTACGAGTGGAACCACCGGAGAGCTGTCGCAGAGAGACCAAATGCGCATAGCTTCCGTAGCAGTAACGCATGATCGACAGTGTCGAAGGCTTTGGAGAAGTCTAAAAAGACGGCAATAGAAATCATGCGCTCATCAATGGCAAGACGAAAGTCGTCAGTGAGCCGCAGCACTGCAGTCTGAGTTCCCATGCCCTCTCGGAACCCTGTCTGACGTGGGTCAAGAGATCCATTTTCAGCGAATTTCCGCGTTATTTGTTCGTACACTATGCGCTCCAGTATTAGGTGTATAACTTAATTTTTCCCTTTTTTTTATTGAGTAGGGAGTCCTATTTAAAATTGAAATATTTGCACGTCCGTTTGCGGTTTTGAAGAATTAACCTTTAAGTTTTTCATAGACAATACGTCATGCCGGGGAGAGCTGTATAACTTCACAAAACAGTAGTATATACGATGGCGACCGATAAGCAGCACATTCGGCACTGCATTCTCTACGAGTTCCAACAAGGGAAAAAAGCCATTGAAGCATGCAATTCGATTTGTAATGATGTTGTGTTTTATGATACGTGTAAATATTGGTATAGATGCTTTAAAAATAGTAATTTCGATCTCAGTGATCGGGAACGTTCTGGACAGCCTCTGAAATTTGAAGATGATGAATTGCAAGAATTACTCGACAAAGACTCAACGCAAACCTAAAAAGAGCTTGCAACTCAGCTAGGAGTCACACAAGCAGCCATCTCCAAACGATTACATGCAATGGGAAAAATACAAAGGGTAGGAAGATGGGTTCCACGTGAACTGACCGAACATAACCTTGGTCAACGAATGAACACGTGCCTTTCGCTTTCCCGGCATCCCTGATCGCTTAGATGCCCTATAACACGCGTCCCTCTCACGCCAGAGGGCTCGAAGTTCAGGAGTAATCCAGGGTGCAGGTAAATGCTTCACTACCACCTCACGTAGCGGTGCAGAGGTATCCAGGTTGACATCATCCCAAAAACGATAGTGAATAACACGAGGTTCACATCGTGGTGAAGCATACTTAATGCAGACATAGATTAAATCATGCCCGGAGAGAAAAGGCTGCGCAGACTGTCCCCATGCGTCTAGTTTAGCAAGATCGCTCACAGCGCAGATGTCTAGCCAGGTCTCAGACGTTGACGTATGATGGGTCGGCTGCAGTGGAACTATAGTCAGACTCTGCGATTCCATGAAACCCCTGAGATGTTTCGAGTCAAACGTGGTAGAGTTGAGGTCCGCATTGAAGTCTCCAAGTACGCATACAAATTTGTACTTTGGTACTAGGGAAGATAGCTCATATTCAAAATCGTTGAGAAAGCCCACCTTTGGCGGTCTGTAAACTGTGGAAACCAGCATCTTCGGGGACAAAACGCTCCAGACCTCGGCAATAAGGAACTCAGGTACGCCATCCTTCTCCAGTGACGCATATGATGCAACAGCTCGTTCACATAACCCCTGCCGTAGGTAGAAACAAACACCGCCACCATGATGTCCGCGACAATCCACTCGGAGTAAGGAGTAGGATGGTAGCGCCACTTGCTCATCAGCTATACGTTCATTAAGCCAGGTTTCGGTGACAGCAATAATATGATAGGGGTTCTGCCGGAAGAACTTTTGAAATTCACCAAAGTGCGCAGTGAGGGATTGTGCATTGAGACAGTAGGCATTGATGACAGACGAGGTAGGCGAAGTCCGCGACGAGGCGAAGAGAGTAGCCTTGCGAGCGAGTCAAAAAGATATGTGAGAGAGATCAGCAGAGGGCAGTATCCGGGCAGGTTTGGACTCAGCAAACGTTCTCTCAATTGATGTAATTGAACAGGCTGGCGACGATTTACGTAAATCCTAATGTCGGGTAGGCTTTCATCAATAGACGAGGCTTTTAGTTCAGGCTTCAGTTTCTTTGCAAGAAGAACCTGATTGCATTTGGCTACTGTGTCGAATACAAGTAATACAGACCGTTCGCCCCCTCCATGTTCTGTTACCGAAGTCCTTTTCCTGGCCACCTTTTTTCCCATGCGTTCAACCTTTCTGACTTCTGCCGCAGATATCTCGATGTCAAGAGCTCGCGAAAACTTTGTCACAAATGACCCCAGATCCTCATCTCCGCTTACAATCTCAGGCACCCCAGAAATAATCAGGTGGTGTGCCACCTGATCACACACAGCACGCATTAAAACAGTCTCGTCAACACGAGACATAAAAACTCCAGAAGGACCGGCGGCAACTTTGTCCTCGACGGCTTTCAGTCTGTCACCATGTACCACCGTGGTTTTAATTAAGCCGTCCACCTCTGTTTTGACAGTGGCTACCGTCCCTTTGCCTTTCCTGAGATCTTCCTTGAAAGCCGCGTTGTCGGCAATGAGCTTATCAAATTTAGTATGCAGGCCCTCAATGTCAGCAGCAAGCGAGTCCACTTTAGCCACAGTAACATCCAATTTGCCGAGGCGCTCATTAATTGAATTTAGTACTTTGAGGTGCTCATCGTTTCCACCTAAAATTTGA
Organism: Pachycephus smyrnensis; assembly: GCA_030142225.1. NCBI lineage: Eukaryota > Metazoa > Arthropoda > Insecta > Hymenoptera > Cephidae > Pachycephus > Pachycephus smyrnensis. Next base: position 15,833 of record JARQST010000551.1, on the reverse strand, counting down.
CATGCCGGGCAGAATGCGCGCACTGCACCAGCAGTTTCTCTTAAAGAGTCAAGGCCTATTTTTATTTTGACACACCAGGTGCGTAAGTTGTGAGCATATTTATAGCCCGTAGTGACTCCGTTACCGGTTGCTTCGATTGAAGAAAAACAGAGAGCGTACAGAGGTTTTGGCATGTTTACAATAATCAGCTGGCCTTAAGGCGCAAAAATAATACGAATATTGCGACTGGAGCGCACCACAATAAACAGCGAATTATATCAGTGTCACCGCCAGGAAGAGACCTGCTGTTCTTAGGCGACTCTAAACAATACACTAAGCACCACTCTATACTGTGTACAGTCTATAGCAAAGCTAACCTCTTCCTGGCACCGATCGAATATGTTAACTATGATTTAGAATATATCACTTCGAATTTTAGCGGTTGTCATGTTACAAGTCACGCGTCCACCTACACTGCACTACTCGAGCAGACCAAAATCCAAATTTGGCTGTGCTTTAATAGGCGTAACGACAGAAACCGTGGAGCAGCACAGAGAGAGAGAGAGAGAGAGAGAGAGAGAGATTCATTAAACAATTTATATGTGATACAATTCGTTTATTTCGACCTTCCGGTCTCGAAATAGGACTTTGGTACATAGATTTTGTAATTACAATACATCTTAAGCTACTTCTTTCCTTCTCTTCTCTATTTGTTTAAACCAACTTAACCCTTCCCCTTTTTCCCCAGTATTAACATCATATTTGTATTTTCAATTTGTGTTCTTTCGCAGTCTCTTATTAGATGTTGCATCGTCTCTTTTCCTCTGAGACAGATTCTCATAGTCTTTTCTCTTCAGTTTCCCAGTATCTGTTGTCCTTTTCTTTTTGTTTTCCTTTGTTTCCTTGCTTCTCAAGGTACTGCGGTAGGTTTTCGTTTCTTACATTTTATATTTTTGATTATATCTGGATTCTCTGATTTGACCTATTTGAGTTTGCTTCTGTACGTCCGAGTCCATCATCTTCAGTCTGTTAGCAATCTTCTTTCTCTCGTTCAGTAGTTTGTCCGCATGTGCCGCTGCGTAGCCGCATCTGATCAGGTAGTTCTCTCTATCTTTTACCGTTCCTGTTTACAGCTTCTCCCTTTCTTTTATGCATTCTTTCACTATATGTTTTTGTTCTGCCTGTCTTGTTTTTTCCTCGAACTTCATTGCTCTCTCTTCTGCAGTTATCCTTATTTTATCTCTCTTCGTCTCGTCCAGTACTATGTAACTTGGAGTGCATCTGTCTAAGCCTAGTGTCCATTTCAAATATTTTATCTGTATTCATTCTAACTCCGTTTGCTCTTTGTATCCCCAGACTTCTGCTCCGTACGAAAATATCTCTTTTACTAAATAGTCAAAGAGCATCAGCCGTCTCTTGGAGTTGTCCTTAAATCTTCTCTAACCCGGTCCCCCAAACTTGTCCCACTACTATGTTTGCTTTCATTTTCAGATTACTAATATACGCGCCTTTTTTTCTGTTCGTTTGGAATATATATCCCAGGTATTTCATTTCTTTTACCTCCTCTATTTCCTTTCCCTTCCACATCCATTCTCGTTTCTTTCTTCTTCCTCCTTTCTGGAAACACATCATTTTTTATTTTTCTGCATTTAGAGTTAGCTCCTTTTTCTCCAGGTATTTTTCGAAGCTCCTTAACATATCCTTCATTTCTTCCTCTTCCTTTGCTAACAGTATCAGGTCGTCCGCATATGCAAGCGTCTAGAACTTTTCTTTTCCCACTATTATTCCTCCTAATTGTTTTCCTCTCAGGTTCTCTTCGATGTCTGACAGAAACAGTATGAATAGCGCGGGACTAAGTGGGCATCCTTGTCTTACTCCTCTGGTAGTCCAGAAATTGTTCGAATTTACATCTCTTATCTTGATTACGTTTCTTGTTTCCGTGTATATTTCTTTTATCCCCTCTATTAGTTGTTTACTGATTCCTTTATTTTCTAGTATATTCTAAAGTTTTTGACGACATACTGAGTCGAAGGCTGCCTTTGAATCCACAAAAAAGGTAAAGAGTTTTCCTCCTTTTTTACTAAGCCCCCTTTCTATTACGTGATTCAGGATAAATATGTTATCCGCTGTACTTCTACCTGTTCTAAACCCTGCCTGTGTATCTGGGAGCATCTTCCCTTTTTCCATCTCGTTCCTTAGTCTTTCCTCTAATACCATTGCATAGATTTTAGAACCTGTATTAAGTAAGGTTATTCCTCTGTAGTTCCTCACGTTCTCAATATCTCCTTTTTTATGCAAGGGTGTTATTACGCCTTCTCTCCATTCTTCAGGAAATCCTTCTCCTCTCCAGACTCTTTTTAAATATTCTTTTAGCTTGTTCTTTGTATTTCCCTCCGCATATATTCACACCTCTTTTTGGATTTCATCTGCTCCTGGGGCTTTCTTCTTCTTTAATCTTTTTATTTGTCTTTGTATCTCCTCATTCGTTAGTTCTTCTTGTTCGTCGATTACTGACATATCCTCAGCCATTTCTTGTTCGAACTGTACCTTTTCTTTCGTTCTTGCTCTTCTCTCTATCTCCGTCTTTTTTCTCCGTGTAACCATACTCTAAAATGTCTTTCCCATTCATGCATTGTTATGTTTTCTCCTGTTGTTGCTTTCTTCTTTCTGTTCCTATTGATATATTTACATTTTTCCTGTTGTGACTTTATGTTTTTGATCTCTCTTTCTTCTTCTTCTTGTTTTTCCTTTTCTTTTCTCCTGCACATTTTTTTGAAAGATTTTCTCCTCTCTTCATATATTTCTTTGTTTCCATTACCAATTTTCCACCTTTGAAATGCTTTTTTTACCTATCTTTTCTCTTTCTTACATTCTTTATCCCACCATTTCTTCATTCCTATTCTCGATATCTTTCTTCTCTCTTTCTTCTTCTTTAACGATTTTCTCACGTTGTCCCTCAGCTCTTGCCACATTATTCCTTGTTCTTTTTCTTTGTATTTCATTGTCCTTGTTTTCTCTTTATATTCTTCTATACTTTCTTTGGTGCATACCACTGATTCTTTCTGCACGTCTCTTTCTTCTTCTTCTCTGTTCGTCTTCTCCTTGATATTGAGGCTTACTTGCAGTGGCAGGTGATCTGATTCTATTCTTTCCAGTACTTTAAAGTCTTCTACTCTGTGCTTCGCTCCTTCATTAACTAACACATAGTCAATTACAGTTGTTCCTCTTTCTCCTACATACATTGATACCACCCGGGGTAGGTTCTATCGGAGGTCCGTGTGAGTACCAACAATCAGATAGGGGTAGTGGTCCTGAGAAGGACCGTTATGTTTGGGCTAGGCGAGAGAGGTGTTTTTTTTGGCACCCGGAGACCGGCGGACTCAAACCCTAGATCGAGGTAGTAGTGGGTCAGTGTCCGGCCCGAAGAGATCGACAAGGATTCCCTTTAGGCGCCGGGGATCCTCCTTTGCTGGAATTTGTGCGTAACGGATCAGATTGGTGGACCAGCCTTGTAGTGGCCGGAGGGCCGCGGGAGTTGGCTTGTCGGGAGTCCTGGAGGGCTTCTCCGTAGGTGACGAGATGGAGTTCGAGATGATCAGAGGCCGAACGTGTAGTTCCGGAGGCAGACGGACGTTGGCGGGAATCGGAGAGGGTTCAAACAGCACCCGGCGATTTCCGGGGGGTATTACTCAAGCTCGTTCCAGCGATTTTCCTGGAGTGCGGGGGACGTCGGGCGGTGTCTCTCGGGTCTCCTGACTTAGGAGGATGGTCGAAGCGACGTGAGAGCCGAGGAGAGTCCCAGGGGTCTGGGAGGCTCCGGGAGGTCCTGTGGCCCGGTGATGTCTTCGTCCCGATCGCTTTGGCATCCACCAGTTGTCGGCGTCTCCGTTGATCGGTGATCGAGATCGAGAGCCCGGAAGTCCAGCCACTGCCGAGGGTCCGGAGCGAGCGAGGTAGTTATGCCCCTGCTGAGGTCCGGAGCGAGCGAGGAAGTTCTGCCGCTGCCGAGGTTCGGAGCGAGCGAGGAAGTCTGCCGCTGCCGAGGACTCGGAGCGAGCGAGGAAGTCTGCCGCTGCCGAGGACTCGGAGCGAGCGAGGAAGTCTGCCGCTGCCGAGGACTCGGAGCGAGCGAGGAAGCAGTTAACTAATAATAGTTGAGTCTTCTTCAAGGTTAAAGAAACACTTTTATTTCGTCCATAGAATTGTTCGAAATGTTCAATCCTAATTGGGGTTTATGACCCCGTCTATATGCCGAGCTTGGAGCATCCTACGTGCGGGCCAGGCCGGGCGCGGTAGCCACCTAGCGGTGGCGCGTCGTACTACCGCTAGGATAAAGGGAGCAGAACAAAGGTATCTTTGGGCGATGGAATATCTGTAAAGGGTGGGGGGAGTGTTTAGGAGAGAGGGGCTGGCGTACAACAACATGAATTCTCCTGCTTCGTCCCCGCTGGTATTTCCATTCAGTATTGACCACCCTCTGTCCTCTGATAAATCTAATACCTCTTTCCTTCAGTATTGTCTATTTTGTCTTTCGACATTCTGTCGATCTATCATCGGTCGTCGTATGTTCCTCCTTTAGTGCCTATTCTTGCGTTCCAGTCTCCTCCCAGTACTAGATTTGCTTCCTCTGTCTCTCCTATTAGAGTGTTTATTTTCTCTAAGAACTCTTTGGACCCTGCTCTGTTATATACCGTGAGGATTTTCCATTTTACGGGCTCTATGATAAGTGTTCTTTCCTGAACCCCGTCTATTCCCTTACCTTCTCTTCGTTTTTCTTCTTGTATACCTTATTTTACTCCAGTTAGTATGCCTCCTCTGGCCCTTCCTTTTCCTTCTTCCTTTAACGCCGGCTGACATTCCCAGTTGAAGCGCTTTGGCAGCCACTTCTGCATTTTCTTCTATGTACTTTCCTCCATCCATGTCTCTACCAAGCCTACGAAACTAAAGTTTTCCATAAATTTCCAAAATTCTCGGTCCTTTTTTGTTACTCCAGCCACATTCCAGAAAAGTAACTTACATTTATCTCCCTCGTACTTAATGTTTTTGTTTCTCTATCTTCTTTTTATCTTACGCTTTCCTCGATGACTGCTCTTGTTTCTTTTTGCGCTTTTTTACGGTCTTCCTGCTCTTCGTCTTTGCTTTATGTTTCTTCTTCTCTACTGTCTCCTGATTTCTCTCCATGTTCGCCTTTTCTTCTTCCTCTTCTTGTTTTGACTTGGCCTTCTGCTTCGCTCCCCTCCGCTTTCACGGAGGCGAGAGAAACACTGGCCTAATCCCTGCTTAAAAAACCCCTACGTTCATAACTCCACTTGGGCTGAGGTGCAGAGATTTATGCAAGCCTTCTTGACTCACTACCCTAGTTATTCAGATTCTTTTGTCTTCTAATCTGTCTTCCTTTTCGTTCCATTTTCTCCAGATTCCTCCTTCTTGCAATTTCTTGTAACCTATTCTCGTTTCTATTCCTTGCTCTCTTTTTTCTCTCGATATTTCTTGGATTTTTCTTCGGATATCTCTTTCTCTTGCAGTGAGATCATCATCTACGAATATCTTCTTTCCCCCTAGATTTTTTTTCTTTTTCATTATTTCCATCTTTCCTTCCCAGTTCTCCATCTCTACTACCGTTAATTTGCTGTTCTCCCTTCTTCCAACCTTGTACGCGTTCTTTACCTTACCTTTAGTTCCTATTTCTTCTGTTAGGAATTTCTCGCACTCCGCCCTTATCTCCTCCCCTTTAAATTCTTTCCCTTTTATCACTATATTATTTCTTCTTTCTCTTTTTTCCAGTCTGTCAAATTTGATTTCCAAGTCCACTATTTTTCTTTTCAGTTCTCTGTTTTTTTTATTTCTATCTGTTCTTCTCTTATTTCCTTTATTTCTCCTTGAAAGCTGTCAATTTTTGTCATTAGCTCTTCGAATCTCGCCACTATTCGTTCTTCCATTTTTTCAATTGCCCCAGTCTCTTTTTCCATTGTTTCTACTTTAGCCGGTGACTTGCCTGCTTTTTTGCTTTTGCTAAATGCTCTGTATTCTTCTTCTGTAAGTTCTAGACTGTCCTCTTCTTGTCTCTTGCTTTTAAAATAATCAGATATGCTACCTGCGCTACTTATATGTTCGCGTCCCAGTTGAGCCTAGGTCGTTGGTCTTCCTCTCCTCCCCTTTGTTTCGTTCGTCATTAGGTCAACTCCCTATATCTCCTGTTGTAATGCTTTTGTGCAATCGTTTACAGTTTCGCAACCTTCGCTTGAGGAATTCGGTAGCAGCTTCGTGTGACCATCTGGTTCGTCATCACTCCACGTCAATTAATTTCATTTTTATTTCCAAATTCTTTTACCTTTGTCCTTCAATAACACCTTTTTCTTGCCCTTTGCTCTCCCTTTTCTATATATTACAGTGTTTCTTGTTGTTTCTGAGTCTTCTGATACATTTTTCACCCTTTTGTCTTCAGTTTCACCTCCTTTCACTACGACACTTCCGAGAGCTCCGCCCGAACACGTCCGTCCTCTGTCGCGTCTCGAACCAAAGTCCGTTCAATTATTTATATTACCCTATGTTATCTAAATGAGAAAATCAATAAACACATGTTCATTAAAAATATTGTGATGTATTCACCTCTATTCGTCGCGTAGAATTCGGTAAACAAGCGAACTTCAGCGCGGTCCGCGAGGCGACAGCGCTCTCATGTATCGTGAGTTGCGTGCCGATCCCAGGCCGGCACGTAGGCACTCCGGCACAGCCGTAAAGCAGTATTATACAGCAATAAATATATATAGTTAAATAGAGAGTGTTAGTTCATTATCCCTCTGCCTTCGCCCAAGACGTAACAAATATCATTATTTTTATTATTACATTACAATTATTACATTCATGTGTCGTTTCCAACAAGATTGCAATAGTTCGTATCTATGTGTCGAATCCGACAAAAACTACAACTGCAGGTATCCGAATCTGACAAGTGTAAGAATAAGGATTTTTGAATCCTATTATATGCGTAGCCACTGCCATGGAATTGCTCCTTCACGGGAGACGAAATACGTTGCCAGAGTATCACGTTGCTCTATTGCTGCTGTAAAGGCGTGATTTGATCCATTGCGACCCTGTCTATTCCATGTTCGCCTTGATTGAACTTCTAGACGCCAGTCACCATTGATCATTTCTCCATTTCTTCCTTCTCTGTCAACAAATGATTGATTCAAATAATGCCTTCCTCTGTAATCCTTTTCGTTGGTAATAATAAAATGATATAAACATGCTGTTGCATAAACTATGTTTTCAGCAGTTTCAAGCTTGCAGGGCAATAGTGCTCGATGGACTGCCCACCTCGCAACGAGAATACCGAAAGAATTTTCAATAACTCTGCAAGCTCTGGAGTGGCGATAATTAAATATACGTTCCTTGCTGCCTAGAAGGTTTCGCCTTGCATACGGTCGCATCATGTATGGTTTTAGAGGAAAGGCTTCATCCCCAATAAAAGAAAAAGGATGTAAAACATCAGTATTAGGAAAATTGTTTAGTGTTGGTAGATCCATCAAACTGTGACTCAGCGCTTTGCCCATATGACAATTTGCAAAAATTCCAGCATCATTTAATGAACCTGAAACATAAAAATTTACAATGTATATCTCTTTAAATAATGCGATACTACCTTAAAGCCAATGAAGATTTACCATAATCTCCAATATCTACCCAAGTAAACCGATAATGGGCATCACATGTCGCAAGGAGAATAAAACTGAAAAAGCCCTTGTAATTATGAAAGGCAGTGCCTGATCTTGGTGGAGCAAAAATACGACAATGTTTGCCATCTATTGGACCCAAACAGTTCGGATAATTCCACTTTCTTTGAAAATCATTGGCAATTTCAATCCATTTATCTCTATTCGGCATCCTGAGATATATTGGCTTAAATACTTGCGTTATTTTCTTGCAAACTTCTCGAAAGAAAAACCAAGATGTTGTACGAATACTATCTCCACATGCAAGGTAGCTGCAAATACAAAGATAAAATTGTAATTGTTTATATATTTGACAAATAACCGAGACGACAATATTTGTCATTTTCAATAAACTGACCTTAATGTGGCAGCAATTCGAAGTTCTGGTTCTAGAGATTTTCGAATGGTTTTTTTAATAAGAAGTGGCGCCAATAGTTCATAAAGAACATTGAACTGTTGCACTGTCATTCGTGTAAATTGAAAAAACTCTTCGTGGTCAATGAGTTTAAAGTAGGAGAACAGCTGATTGTACGCGCCGAAGTCACTTCTAATATTCTGCGTAATGTGTGGTTTCACCCACCATCTTCTACTAATTCATCATCGCCTTTGCTCTAATCTCTTTAATAGAACCCTTGAAACACTATTAAAGGTTTGTAATAAATTCAAAAAAACTTCAAGATCCATTTTATTGCCAACAAGTTGACACGTATGTTTGAAAATTGATATTCTGCTTTTTGATTGGCTGGTTTGTCGGATGTGGTTTTTCTTCATGCACAATTTCTATCTTAACTGGTTAACGTTAAAATAGTGTATAATTATAAACTTTATAAAAAAGGAAGAATTTATTTACTATTAAATAGTTATTTTATTTATATTTAAAACAATTTTTCATTTATAACACATATCTATAGAGGGGGGAAACCCAGTTGCGCACACACCCAATTGGATACAAATGACTTTTTATTGCAAATTCTGTCCAGTTTTGAAAAGATGCAATAGATTTAGGTACGAACCATATCTTATTATAGTATATTGTATGTGGTTTTACATTAGTTTACGCTAGGTTTGGTTAGGTAAGATTAGGATAGGGTGGAATGTTCAAACTTCGGAGACTGACTAGGTTAGTGGATAAGTATATCGTCGGCGAGCGAGCGAAGCGAGTGAGCCCGACCGAACGCAGCATTAAATGTTTGATAAGAGCCCGACAGATAAAGATAGCTTACAATATCTTTGAATGACCGATAGAATATCGCTCGAGAGGCTAAAATATGCATTTGTGTCCAATTCGGTCTGTGCGCAACTGAGCATCACTCAAGTTTTTCGTATCGTTGCGCGCGCGCTATGCGCTGCCTCCTTCAAACCTTTATAACTCCGTTAATTTTTGGCATCTTTTAATAAAATTTTAAGCACGCATTTTCGAAACCCTATTCTTCAAGAAAATGCAAGAAACAAATCGATTTTTTCAAATTTCTAGACTAGAATACCCCTCTTAACCAGATTTACTATCATCGTTTTCCTTTAAATCTGTTGTGCAGGTTGATGAACTTTCGCTTAAAGGTTGCACATTTGAAGACTCTTTTAAACCAATCTTTTTTTTTCCTCTTGCAGTACAGTGCATGCAAATGTCATATCTGGAAAAAGCATGGTTTAAAACTATAATGATTAGTCGCACTGAGATCAGTTAATATAATATTTAACTACGAATTGTATGCCACATCGACCAACAGTTAAGTATTAACTGATGTCAGTGCAACTAATCCTTGGAATAATAAGCTATCGTAATAAATATTATGTATGACATGGATATCTTACAATAGAATATTTTTGATTTGAAATAATTACCTGTTTTAACTTTTGCAGCTTTGTTTTTACATAAATAAATATTATAGGGAATATTTGTCTTCGCATCTATCAATATCACTTCCTCCATATTTATTTACTGGCGTTACCATGGTTTCGCATAGGTACTCCCACTGCCTGGCCTTTTTAACTGCAATAGCTAGAGTATGAACGTCATCAAGAATCATGACGTTATTGGCATAGTTACAGTAATTTGTGCTCTATTTAAGAACGCAGCTTTCAGTACTACGAGTACCGGCAGTGGATTTCGGAACATAGCCTTAGTATTGTATCAAATGTCGCAACAACCGGACGTTTCGCAAAATGAGTGCTGCATACGCGAGTCGCTGCGAGGCAGTGTTTTTGTGCATGCATCCCAGAGGACCGAAAATGAGCTACACAGCGGCTGCGCGATATATGGGGAAGTCGTAAGCATTCGTAAGAAAGTGGGTGAACCGGTACAAAGAGACCAGGACCGTCGACGATCTTCCAAACAGGGGTACATCGCGCTCGACCACAACAGCGGAGGACACGGCGATCATAGAACCTTTCGAGAAGCACCTTACATACACAAAAGGTACTGTCCAGGAAGCGTATAGCAATTAGTGTATGAACCATCAAACGTCTGTTATGAATTAAGTAATATGCTCCACGTCAGAATCGATGGAGTGTAGTAAGGCGCCGACGCCGCACATTCCTGTCTTAAAAATAATGGAAACAAAGGAGACACAATTGATGAAATATGGATACAAATCCTTAAGCAACACGTGTCTCCAAAATCCACACATTATTATAAAATGGCTGACGGTCTTTCGACTCGTCAGATGGAGTTGTAGAGAATCGAGTGAAGCATCACTAAGGTGATTTAATCAAAGCACTAATCTCGTCCTCCTACCCTTCGATCTCGGGAAAACCCTTCAATTAAAAAATCTTAAAACAGTGTGATTAAAGTTTAATTGTTTTGCTAATAAATTGTCTCATTTTGATACAAAAATTTAAGTTCTAACTTTTTACTCGACAACGACGAATCCCAAATTACTCGACCTTCAGATATCCAATTCCAGTGGTCAACTTGTGACTCCAATCCAGAACCACAACATTGGTGGCAGCGGTGGGATAGCAGTCAATTGTCTTCGGTAAAATAATCCGAACACAGACGAGGCTCTTAAAATCAAGTAAGAGTTAAACAAGATCTAAAAGTCACGCAGTAGACAAGGTCAAAGTAAATCAAGAAAGAACAGATCCAGTTCCACAAGGAAGGACCTAGGATCACCAAACTAATCAGCAACAGAAAGCCAGATAATTAACTCACAACCTACACTAAGAAGAAAGGTGACACCTCCGCTGATGACTTCGAGTCCAACAGAAAAATGCGGAGCAACGTACTACTGTAAGTTATGAATGATAACATTAATGTAGCCATACGCGAAGTCATTGTAAACCAAAGCCTAGCCTAGGGGTGAATGTCTCCACATGGCACGAAACGAATCTGATCGCGATATCGTACTAGGACAGTCAAATTCGCGTTCAGTAGATTCCTATTGAGATCATTACATCGAGCCACGAGTAGACAGGGATTATCTTTCATACCATAGTGAGAGTCCTTACAGGCCAAGCCCCCGAACGGTACAACAAATTCTTCTCCGCACACTGCAAAGTCTCGAAAACGACAATATCAACTTGAATAAACAATGGTCATTAGAATCACTACACTATTCTGTGTTTGAAAACATGGTTCAGCCAGAACGGCAGCATTAGAGCAGAAAACAAGTAACGAGAATAGAAGCGCGTATGAGGGAGCCTACTCGAATCGAAAATAGAAGAACTCCTCACTTCACGACTGTAAAAGATGCCCCGAACATGCTCAAAGCATTTAGCGAGGAGAATCCTAATGAACTCACCGAATTTTTCGATCTTTGCGATTTTGCTTTCGAAAAAGTAGATTCACTGGATCATCGTCGTCTGCTAAAAACCATACTGAGGGAAAAATTAACCAAGCAGGCCTATCAAGCACTCCGATACAAGCCAATCACTACGTTTTTCGAACTCAGAGAAGAATTAGAAGCTCTATACGGAAGATCGAAATCCATAGCTTCACTACACTTAGAATTTCATGCTTGTAAACAAAAACCGAATGAGGACGTGAAAACCTATGGACAACGGCTAGAGGCATTACTAATGGAATTGATCAAGGCTACGACCAGCTCGCAGTACTCTGATATTGAAAATAAGGCTTACGAAAGATTGCTAAGAGCTAATGCACTAATTAATTTCGTACAAGGACTCCATGGTGGATTCCGGACCACAGTTAGGGCAAAACACTATTTCATCCTGCAGGCCGCAATAATTGGAGGAATAGAATAAGAAAAAAACAACGGGATAAAGGATCCCTTTGCACCTCGGCACAATTATAATCAAAGCAATTCAAGATGGTCTATGCCTTTCCAATGTAGCAAATGTAATCGGTCAGGACACTCCGCTAAGGAATGCTACGCGAAAACGGCGGCGCCACGAAAAAGCCAGCCGGTACCTAGCAACTCTAGGGAAATACACAAAATCCAGGTATTAGGCAACTTCTACCACAAACCAGGGCACAAAGGAACTGAGTGCTGGAAGAAAAATAAGGATCTGCGGCCTCGGGCTGCAGGAAAATTCAAACCTAGAAATGGAGAAACCTCTTCTAGAAATGAAAATTCGGCTAAAACCCGTAATAGAGATGATATGGATTCAGAAGACGATTTCCATCCGGTACAAACATACCAAGTAAATAAAATTAAACAAAAGAGGGAAGGACGAATGTCACCCAAATAGAAGCCGCGGGGCTAGAAGACTCCTCTTCCAAAATGATGATCGACTCAGAAGCCGACGCCAGTATAATAAAGATTGGAGAACTACTTAACAACGTACCCGCACGAAGCGAAGTCCTTACTCTACAAGGAATAAGCGAAATGGAAGTAACAACCTTGTGTAAAATTACACTGACAATCCGCATAGGAGATGCTTGCGTCAAGCACCCTTAGCGAGTAGTAAAGGATGACTTTCCATTATTAGCCGACGGGATAATTGAAAACGACTTTCTAGAAAAACATCATGTGGCAATTCAGTCTGAAGAATACGCTAAACTATATGGAACGACTTGAAAATTGGAGAAACATCCAGGCAAAATCGTTTTGGGCCCAAGATCCGAAACAATTGTCACATCGAGAACCTTCAGTAAAAAGGAAGAAATTGTGAATAAAGTAGAATTGCAACCTGGCGTAATACTAGGCGATTGTGTAACCCAACAAGCATTTGAGGAATGTATGGTCAGCGTCTTGAATACGACCGGGTGTATGGTGGAATTTGACACCCCAAGCGTAAGTATTGAAGAATTACAAGATGAGTCCATTGAGGCCGACAATTTAAAAGGGATACCGATATTGAAAGTCGCACGAATCCCACTATTGAGCAGAATGACTCAGCTCCGACAAAATTTGAGGACAGAACATCTCAATAAAGAGGAACGAGAAACCTTGATCGGAGTATGTGAAAAATACCACGATATATTTCACCTGGAAAGTGACCAATTAGGATGTACAGATGCTTCATCACACGGAATACAGGTCACCCCGGGAACAGCTCCTATTAACATAAGACCATACAGGCTACCAGAAATCCAGAAGGCAGAAATAAATAAACAAGTACAGCAAATGCTGAGCACCAGTCAATGAAATGCACCACTGTTGGTGGTACCCAAGAAAGATGGATGCGTCAGGCAAACCAAAAATGCGTATTGTAGTAGACTTTCGAAGAGTGAATGACGTAACATTGGCGACTCCTTCCTATTGCCTAAAATCAACGAGTTATTGGACCAATTGGGTAACACCAAATATTTCAGTACTTTAGATTTGGCATCTGGGTTCCATCAGATCCCAATGAAGGAAGAAGATAAATGTAAAATCGAATTCTCCACATCTCACGAACACTACGAATACAATTGTATGCCATTCGGATTAAAAAATGCACCCGCAACTTTCCAACGACTGATGAATGCTGTTCTCATATAAATGCAGGGACTTCGTTGTTTCGTATATCTACATGATATAGTTATACATGCCATAAGCTTGAAGGAAAACAACCTGCGCCTGGAAGAAGTTCTCCACATATTGAGAACGAACTCTGTTAAATTACAGCCCGGCAAATGTGAATTCCAAAGGAAGGAAGTAAACTACTTGGGGCATCTGATTACCGAGGAAGGAATAAAACCGGACCCCTCAAAGATAACAGCGGTTCAAACTTTTCCTACTCCTCGCAATGTCAAGGACATTCAATCCTTTTTAGGACTAGCCGGTTATTATCAACGATTTATTGAAATTTCTCGATAATCGCTAAACCTCTAACACAGCTTTTAAAGAAGAACGTTACTTTTGAATGGACATCCTTGGAACAGGTAGCTTTTGAGAAACAAACAAAAATTGACCAGCACACCCTTGCTGCAATATCCGGAATTTTCCAAGCCCTTCATAGTAACCACGGAGGCTTTGGATAAAGAAACAGGCGAAGTATTTTCTCAAGAATAAATAGACAATGATTTGCCAATAGCATACACCAGCCGGACCTTGAACAAGGCTGAGAAGAACTATAACACTACCGAAAAGGAATTACTCGCAACCTTATGGTCCGTTAACCATTTTCGGCCATACCTATGCGGCACCCAATTCAAGATAGTCACGGATCACAAATCTCTGACTTGGCTTTTTAGCGTAAAGGATCCAGGTTCGCGCCTAATGAGATGGCGCTTGAAACTAGTAGAGGAATACGACTATGAGATTGAATATAAAGCCTGGGAAAAGTAACGTGAACGCAGACGCTTTAAGTCGCATATGCGTCACCACCAAAAGCCAACAAAAGGAGGAAGAAACTCCTGAAAAGGCGAAAGAAAAACGGGAATACTCCGAAGACGGACGTCGTCAAATCATCTACGAGTACCACGATACTCTCATGGGAGGTCACCAAGGAGTAGCTCGGACGATAGATCGAATCCGACTGAGCCACGATTGGCCCAGATTACAGCGAGATGTAGAAAATTACATAGCCAAATGAGAAAAATGCCAAAAAATAAACTGGGAAAACGAAGTAAGGCACCGATGGTAATCCCTGATACTCCAGTACAACCTTTTGAGAAATGCGCTATGGATATTGTAGGACCATTAGTAGAGACTCTTCAAGGCAACAAATATGTATTGACCTCTCAGGATAGCTTAACAAAATTCAACTAAGCTATACCGATTTCAAATCAAGAAGCTAAAACAGTAGCAAAAGCGTTCGTTACGAAAATTATTTGTGAGTACGATTTACCAGAAAAGGTATTAACCGACCAAGGAACTAATTTGCTCAGTGAAGTGTTTAAAAACACATGCAAACTTCTGAAAATGGAGAAAATACAAACTTTGGCTTATCATCCAGAATTTAAAGGAGTGTTGGAACGTTCTCATAGAACGCTGGCTGAATATTTGAGGAATTATATAAATGCAGATCAAGAGGATTGGGATGAATAGCTTCTAGTTGCAATGTTTACGTGCAATATTACACCGCATACTGCTACAGGTTTTACACAATTCGAATTAATCTATGGACGACAGGTCTTACTCCTGAGTTCTCTCAAAAGAGAACCAAAGCCTACTTACTGTTATGACGATTTCGCATTAGAATTACGAGAACGAGTCAGAGCAGCAAAAGAAAAGTCGAAGGAAAATTACGACAAAAAAGACTGAGACCAGCAACTTCAAGGTCGGAGACAAGGTACTTCTAAATGACGAGACAATAAGACCAGGATGATCCAAAAAAACTTTCTGCGAAATGGGTCGGACCTTATGAAATAC
Organism: Pachycephus smyrnensis; assembly: GCA_030142225.1. Lineage (NCBI taxonomy): Eukaryota > Metazoa > Arthropoda > Insecta > Hymenoptera > Cephidae > Pachycephus > Pachycephus smyrnensis. The sequence goes on along the minus strand of JARQST010000551.1, from coordinate 442 downwards.
TGGAGAAAACTACGAAGTAAAGTACACTATTAAAATTAACAAGTAAGTGCTCAAGGTTCACGTGAACCGCTTGAAGCACTTTCATGCTTAACTAAGGAGGTAATGGAGCGAGTGATGCCCAGTTGCGCACAGACCCAATTGGACACAAATGCGAATTTTAGCATCCCGAGCGATATTCTATCGGTCATTCAAGGATATTGTAAGGTATCTTTATCTGACGGAACCTTTTCAAACATTCAATGCTGTGTTCGGTCGGGCTTACTCGCTTCGCTCACTCGCCGACGATATACTTATCCACTAATCTACCCAGTCTCCGAAGTTTGTACATTCCACTCTATTCTAACCTTACCTAACCAAACCTAGCGTAATCACGGCTAGGATAATAGAGATAATCCAAAATGGCGCTAACTGAAGTATCAGAGTGTAATCGCTATGATTGTAC
>JARQST010000549.1:135918-253399 GCA_030142225.1 Pachycephus smyrnensis | reverse complement strand
GCGGCCACAACTTGGGCCCGACCCACTGAGCAAGCTCAGCGGATGAGGCGGAAGGGCAACCCCCGACACCATGGTCTCTACGTGTAGCTACTCTAACAGGGTGACTACCCTCATATGACTACTTGAATGAATATGCTCAGCCCGACCAAAGTAATTGGAAAAGTAAGACAAGCACAATGGAAAGTGAGGGGAAACAGAGCGAAAGAAGAAGGCAGAAAGAGAGATAGAAAGAAGTCAGCAAAGTAAGGAAGTAAAGAAAGAAAGAAGTAGAAAAGTAAGGAATAGAAGTATAAAAGTAAAGAAGAAATAAAGAAAGAGAGAAAGAAGTAAAGAAATATGGAAGTAGAAAAGTAAGAAATAAGAGTATAGAAGTAAAGAAAAGAAGACAAAGTAATAAGGAAGTAAAGGAGGAATAAATATAGAAAAAAAGGATGGAAATAAATAAGACAGGAACTTCCAGAGACCAGTATAGGAGACCGGCTCGGGGAAGAATGAACGCTCCGCGCGCGGGCACCCCCTTAAGTCCTCCCCCCACTCCCCGCGTCCTGCGCGGCAAGTCTGCGCGCTGACAAATTTGACAACTTCCACCACTTCCAAGTGTTCCTCGCCGTAGTTCCTGATTTTTAAGTATTAATATATACTTAATTAGAAATTACTTAATTATTTTAATATTTCAATAATAAAATTTAAAAGTTCCGTCTAGAGCATCGATTTTCGGGTTAAGTTTGAGCACGAAGTTTTGAGTAACAGCCAGTGACAGTTTCTTCTGTACAGTTGATTTCTTCCTTCTTCTTCCCGCGGGTTATCCAGCCATTTATAAATCGTTTAACATGGAATATTTGCGCCGCGTGTGGCGGAAACTCGCACTACTAATTAGGATCCAAGATTCGGGGCCATTTTCAACATTTGAACTTTCTTTTCTGTAATCTTATTTCCTGCTCATACCAGCTGAAAGTAAACGTCAGAATTTAAATGCTGATTTTCAGTTTATATACGTATCGATGAGGCAGTGAAGTTGAACTATTGTAAATATTTAATGTTAAGATATATTTTAAAGAAATTAAGTACACGCTTATAAGCCGCTAGTGAATTATTAGACTGGAAATATATTAAGAGCAGGACAATGGCAACATTAGCAAATTTCACGTCAGAAACAGCAAAAGGTATCGTATAAGGTTAATGACACACATTATAAAGACTTGTAATTGCAGTTAATACCTGGTTAAAATGATGTAAAATAAGTTCATAATTTATTTTGGTAACGTCCTTTCCTATACTATTTGAACGTTTTGTTTTTAGCTGCTTTGACAGACGTTCTAGCTGCTTTGAGCTCTACGGAAAATGTACAGAAACTTACAGAAGCGAAGGAAAACTCTGGCAATGAGATGCTGAAAATGATGCAATTTGTATTTCCAATTGTCACCCAAATTCAAATGGATATTATAAAAAATTATGGATTTCCAGAAGGTCGAGAAGGTATATCTGCAGTTGCAGCTAGGTTTGTTAAGTAGAGCTATTAAGTAGCATAATATTCATTACAGGCACTGTCCAGTTTGCTCAACTAATTAGATCACTGGAACGGGAAAATCCTGAAATAGCACAGCTGCACAGTCAAGTACGGGCATACTTTCTTCCACCAGTTTCAATCACTTCCTCTGCAGAAGCATCTTTGTAAATATAGAGGTATTCCGGAGCCATATAATCATACTTAATTTATTGCATTATATCCTACATAGTAGCAAACCATTTATAATAGTTTGAACGTAAACGAGACAAAGACATCAGAGAATTGGATATTTTTTACACTCATTACTCTACAAAACTTGGATTGCATTTCATTTTGTAATCTATATTTTCCATGGTACAATGTGCCTACCTCTATTTTGAACTGATTGTAAAATTCTAAGATTTACTAATAAAACTTTAAGATTTCTTAAAGAATTATTATAAAACAAATATAAGACTGCTGTATAAGAATTAAGTAGAATAAGGTTGGGATTCATACAATGAATGGGTGCTCTGCTTTCAAATATTTATTGAGAAATTAAAAGTCCATTTCAATATAAAATGTAAATGAAAGGGACACGTTGCTTCTAACACAGACAATTTACTGCTTTATAATATAAATATCAATCTTGTAGCAATAATCGCCTGATAGATACCAACCGACAAGATTAATAGAATAATTCATCTCGATCTGTCCCTATAGTCTACTGCAATTTCACAGATCGAAAAGTAGCACACCACTTACACGACCTTTTTAAAATGCACAAACATATAAAGCGTTTTCTTATCACTTTAAGGCAAATTTCTTATGAGTTCCCTAATTGATGAATTCTCTAAACACAAGTGAAACTCAAGTTTCCATAAAATCCTCTTAATTATTGCAAAAAATTGCATCACTCACGTGTCACTGTCATAAACAAGCAATCACCTTAAATTAAATGTAGACAGGTAAATAGTGAACATTCTAAATTAAGATTAGATAGGCTCTCCGGAACCAGCACTGACGTTCGACCTTCTAAAACGGTACGCCATGCAACAGATGTACACAAATAAAATAAGAATTCATTCACAACAGAATATTGATTCACTAATGCAGCGAGCTATAAATTTTCATATGAAAAAATAGACACAAGTTATCTGTCGAATATGTGTGTACATTTACAATCCTCTTTATGACAATTAGATCCATAAAAATTCAGTAGCGAGTGTCTTTGATCTCTACATAATTTTTAATACATCCTGATTGACAACAGTTCATCGCTCTGACCCCCTTTTTGCACCAGAAGGCACCTGCAACAATTTCCATGCTCAGACATAATTTATCTACATTCTTAAATCCATCTGTGGTACAGAAGTCCCAAACTTTTAACAAATCTCTGTTACCAGCAAGTGCAGTAAAAATATAAGAATATTGTATATGGACAAGAATAATTGACTCGCATACATATAATGGAATTATAAGGACATACAAGAGATTAATACATTTGATCAAGTCCCTTCGGCTCCTGGTATGCAAAAATTAAAGAAAAAATAAACAAGGACAATTAAAATAAAATACTAAATGAGAGAACTTAAAAATTTTTACATTTATTTGCATAATAATAATAATAATGATAATAATAATTAATATGATAGGTGTATACTATAGTCTGCTAAAATATATAATTTATATATATAATAATTAGTGTTGCTTGATTTCTCGTCGTTTTAAACTCAAATAACGTTGCGCATAAGTCGATACTAAATAAAGGCTAAAAACAAGAGTGCGTCCGGCTGCTCGGGCAAGAAATGAAACATTGCATTTTATTACTAAGGGCCACACACTGCGGCCACCGAATGGCCAGAGTCCATGGCAGCAAGAAGACGAATAATAAAGTTTTTACAAAAAACCACAATAACGATAAGAAAAATAGATAGAAAAGTATTCGACGGGGCTAAGGAAAGTCGAGGGACAGGAGAAAATAAATACCGAGTGAGGATAAAATGGACATTCACTAGAGGATTTTGTCTTGGGAACGGATAAGTATAAAGCCACCAAACTTTACAGAAGATAGCAGTATAGAGAAAAGAAAAGAAAAAATATGTCTTAAGACATTGAAAAGCAGTTGAGTCTCAACGGACACCGGGCCATAATTATTAGCATGGAAACCAATAAATAATACTACTCTTCCCGAGCGTCTCAATTAAATGCAACAAATGTATAGAAGGGGCTAAGCACTTAAGAAAGGGTTGAACGATAGCCAAAACTTTGTAAAAAGTTCGACTACAGTTTCGAAAACAAACGGTCGTTCGTTATCACCGCAATGCCTGACGGCGTCGTCATTGCGCGAAACAACCGGACGCGACATAAAGAATAAAATGTACAATTTTAATAGGATTGGACTTAAACGTAAAGGAGCCAACTGTTAGATTACGATTGATTAATCGGATACAGCTTGATACAATTCGCATGCTCTTTATAGATGATTTCTCAAAGCTTCTGCACTTCTTCTTTTTTTCTTTTTTTTTAGTATCCATCAGGAATCACAACTTAAATTGCACCCGTGCTTTAATAACCCCCAAATATAAATAAAACAATAGCGCGTCTCCCGCGTACCCAATGTCCCTTTTTAAGATATTGTTTCGGTGTGTCAAGGCGTGTGACAACTAATAATGATTCCGATAACAAAATCTCTTAAATAAATCTCTTAATCCTTGACAGTCACTGCTACGGCGAGAATACGGGTTTGTCGTACAGTGACAGTCGGTTTATCCCTTTAATTACAAAGTAAAAGGTAATCGTAAGACAATGGACAACGTCGTGAGCCGAAAGACAGAAAAAAACAGAGAAAAAGAGAACGAGAAGAGATCCGACTCTAAGGAGATGGCATTTCGTAATATATATATGTATATATATATTGTATGTACAATTGTCCCCTCTTCTTCTTTTCATTTATATTTTACAAGACTACGCGACGTGATAAAGCTGCACCGTTAATTGTATGTATCAGGGTAGCGTCTCAAGAATAAACCATCAGAGTGATCGGCCGTGAAAAAATTAATAATCGTGCAAATAATTTCTTTCGTTTTAGTTAAGTCGTATAAAATATATTTTTCAAAATATCCCATTGCAATGCTCTTTGCTCGATGAAAGATGCTGGAAAAATTTCGATTCGTTTCGTTAACCAAGATAAAAAAGAACAATCCGACATTGCAGTGCAATGTATCGTTGAAAGAAAATGTCTTTTCTTTTCTTTTTTTCTTAAATACATTCGTCCCTTAGGCTTCTCTCACTCCTCGCATCCCCAACTACAAATGAAAATTCTCTGTGTATCCCTAGTTATCGCGCTACTGAAAGCAGAGTGAATTAGGTTGAGATAAATATCATTTAACGTCGCATTATCGTTATCGGTATTCTCCTGGTTCTCTAATATCTCGCGTCCTCTCTAACGTTATCATAGAAAAAGTATATAAATACGAAACGAATGAACGTTACACATAGGTCGACTCTACGTTATCCCTGAATAAATCCGTACGACAAAGACGCCGGGGCGAATATTTCCTTAATTTCTAGGACACGCGCTTGTTCCGAAGTTCATCAGATACAATCTACATACAGGATATGAAAAGAGCACGTATAAAATCTATAGGTACCTTGGGAGCTCGAGCTTATGCATCATTGAAACGTGATTCGTCACTTTAAAATAAATGATATATAATAATCATTCGCGGGTCGATTAATTACAAGGACTTTTTCATTGATCCAAGGGACATGCGTGGGTTTCGATTTCGTATTTCATATCGCGCAGGGGGATTAAGAGGAGGAGGGGAGGACCAAGGAAACAACCGTAAAGATTCGGTAACGTGTAAAGTGTCTGGCACTTAGAAAATAATCCAAAATGGAAGTAAGACACTTGAGGATTCGACAGAAGGCATGAGAGATTGTTAAAGTTTATGTAAAAAAGAAATCCTCCACGTTTTTTTCTTTCCACTCCAGATACACAGTTACTGTTCAGCTTCTCATATTCCTATTGTCGATTCCCATTTTCTTTCACCTAGTGTAAAACTCTAGATCGATGAACCTAGTACCTCGGATGAAAACTTATACCGCGCAGGGTTACTTGTAAAACCTTTGAATACGCCTTTCTTCCTCGAGTGCAGCGACGACGACGCTTATCACGTTATCAATGACATTCGGCTACGACAGGAACGGATTGGCTGTGGTGCTGGTGCTCGTATTCCCAGTCCATGGATCTTGCCGGATCTGATTGATCGTAGGACGAGGCGGTGGTGTCACTGTTGCAAATGGATTCGCCGAGTATGCTACGGCAGCTAGAGATTATTTGTAAATACAGTTTAAACAATATTACGCGTGCATGCTTATTTTCTACGTTATATCTGATATTGAGCTAATTAAGAATAATGATGATTAACATTCTTAGAAACAAATGATTGGAACGACCCTTAAGGGAATTGGGGACCTCTGACTATCATGCGAGTAAAATGTAAACGAAAATTGTGAGTAAGAGAATTTTGACAGATTCTTTCTCAAAGTGGAGTTGAACGCATATTCTGCAAGGTTAATAATAATTTTGACACCACTTTCGCGTTAATTAACCCAAAACAAGAAGAGTAATGATACCCGAAGTTTCTCCTGTAGTTTTGGATTAATTATTGCGTTGGATTCATTATTTGACGCGTACTTGAACATTGAAAATAAAAAGAAATATCGTTGGACAAGTAACTGAGAGCTTCTACTGTAATTTTTGTAACAGTGCGAGACACACGTAATTTTGGTCATGCATTTACTTTTTTCGTCATGCAATGACCTTTGGCCGATGGTGAATATATACTCACAAAATTACTTCCAATGAAATGCTGTGTTGCAGACATATAACGTGTGTTACGAAGAGTCTTTAAAAATGTTTTGTTGTACGTCGAATTGTCAATTGATTGATTAATATACATAGGCGATTGCACAAGGATATTCGTAAACATCAAAACAGGCATATTAAGCTTAAGTTTGATCAAGCGAGTTCGATATCAATTGAAAATGATAAAGAATGATCATACGGCTTAATGACATCAATTGTTTCGACATTATAAATAGAACACCGTTAACGATATCTCTCAGGTGAAAAGAAAAATACACCAAGAAGAAATATAAAAAATATGAATTATATCGAGCTTCGGCTACTATATCTATTTATATTTAAATTTGATTAACAATTAAAAAAAAAATTGTGCGTTATGAAAGATATTTGAATAATTGCATCGTGGGTTAGTGCATCACAAGAATGACTTGCAAAGTTCAGCGAAGACTTCTCTTTCGGTCTTATTGAAGAATTGCTAATCTGAATATTGACTGATGTAATATAATTAATTAGAAGATTAAATAAAAAAATAGTACTGACCTGCAGGTGGTGGTGGACCGTGTTTAACGGCACTGGCGCTAACCAGGTTATCCAAATTGACTAAAGCCGAATTTTCACCAAGGAAGGATTGCGGCGTCTTCTTAACGGCTCCCGTACTTGCCGGAAGATTGTCTCCCAGTCCCGTAAAATCAAAAGGATCCGGAGACGTTGTTCCGCCTGAAATAAATAATGACGTCCCATTGTGATAAGGAGTTTTTCTTTCAAAGTCATAAATAGATACAAGTCTTTCTGAAACAAAAATAACATTGGGCAATTTACCATTGTTATTAGGCTGCGGACTGGATGCGAGTTTATTTCTGTTACTGATGACGTCAAATTCATCCAAATCGCCAAGTGGACTGGCTACTGCGTTGCCCTGATTTTGGGCAGGGAAATTATTGAAACCGGTGCCAGCGCCGTTAAATCCATTACTGGCGGTATTAAAGCTCGCCGAGCTTGTCGCGGCCGGCAAATTAAATCCAATATTTTGAGGTGATTGAGCAGTAAAGCCAATATTCTGCGTGAGGGTGGAATTACTAAACGGTGGAGAAGGAGACGTCAGGGCGGAAGCCTCGGCACCGGAAGATGGCGACGGTGACCAAGGATCAGCGTTGCGAGGAGAGGCCACTGTAGCTGGCGATGGCGCTGGAGCTCGCCATGGATCTACTGCAGCTGCTGAAAATTGATTTAACATTCCTATAGCGTTATCATAATTGATTATGGACACGCCTACTATTTATGAAAGTATAAAAGCGTGCTCCGATACTTCATGCAAAAATTCTCCAAGGGAATTCGGTAAGCGTGCCTGTTTAAGATTTACCTGAGGATCCTGACGTCCGATTAAACAATAACGATGGGAGGACATGCAAAGAAAGCGAAAGAGCATGGATATTATACCTGGGGATCATATGCGAGAGGAGAGAGGAGAGGAAGTATTAATGTCTGTATATAATGAAAAGGAACTCACTCGGCCTTTGTGGCGGGGTAGGAGCCCAGGGATCTATTGGCGGTGATGTACTCGTTGTCGGGGCGCCCCAGGGATCGCTGTGTGGCTGTAATAGATAATGTTTTTTTTTTCTTTTTGAGAAACTAACCATATAACGAAGAAATAAAGCATGCCAACTACTTTAGCTACCGTTATAGAAAATTACGTGTACCAGTCACTGTCCAATAAAAATAATAACAACCCGTCTTATACACGTACAGGCAGGATTAACTGCATACTTCTTGTAACTATATTCATTTTATTAGTTTACCGGATGTCTCTGTATATGCTATTAACAGTTTGTCAGAGAACTCATATTTATATCTGGGTAACAAAGTAAATCGTCTACAGCGAACGTACCTTCGGATTAATAAAGTGAGACAAGTCCAGTGACTGTGGCGCAACATGCAAAAAGGTGTGCCACATCATGTAATCATGCATTTTCCAAAATCTCTATTTATTGTAAGAAATTTTTTTTTCTATAAACGTGGTATTACCTGCGGTCTTGGAGGAGGTGCCACTACAGGAACTCCCCAAGGATCAACCTGAGCCCCTGATGATCCACTTGCCTCACCTAAGTTTACATCCAGTAAATCCATCATATGACTCTGCTTCTCTGTCAGTGGTTGTCTGAGCGAAAAATATTTTTAACTATCAGAGACTTCTTTTTCAAATGAAATTGACAATTTTGAAAAAAAAAGTATACTAATACGCTTGTAACGACACCGTACTTGAAATCCTGCTGACTCTGACTAAGAGCAAGTTGCAATCTGACATCATCACTGCGCCTTCTTTGTTCTTCCTGCTCTGCTTCTTCTCTCGACATCGCAAGTGCGAGCTGCAGCTGTAACTCTTCCTCGCCGACAGTCTGTGGCCTTGCAGCTTCGAGTTCGGCTGTGCGTGACATAAAATTAAATATAAAGAATTTACTTAGACAATTCAAAGGTAATTACTTAAAAATGAGATGCAATGATAAGAATAATAAATTCATACGTCTTGACGCTGATTCAGCCTGGTGACAAGGTTCCCAGTCTAGGATCTAAAAAGTGCCAAGAAAATTTCTAAATACAAAATTCCATTGTCAATCCCCATGATTAAGAGTGATAACAGAATCGTCCTATGACACGTATGATAATTGGATAACTTACATCACTGCTCATAGACGACACAGTATCCGTACCATCTCGGCCAAAACCGCTAACCGATTGAGCGAATCTCTCTTTAGCTTTGAGTGCCCTTGCACGTTCATTTCTCAATCTTTCATCATCCTTCAGTAAGGCCACCAGTTGCTTTGCTTTCTCCCGTACATTAATACCCTGGTCCTTGGGTCCCTCCATGTACTGAAAATCTTTAATGATAATAACGAGTTCATTAATTGCCCAGGACATCTTTATGACATTAAACGTATCTATCCTCAAACTATTATCCAGCTAACAATCCAATTATCAAATAATAAAATTAAAAATAGTCACAGCATCTGAGGTGGATCTTACAGCATATACATAATGTCTCTAGATTTTATTCTATATCTCAATATTGGATTGGAGTGGTTATCACTTATCAGTGAGCGAAAGCGTTAAAAGATATCCTCTTGAAAAGCCAAGATGAATCAAGGCTTGTTTTCCTTACCTTTTAGTGTCTGAATCGCAAAAATATTCTCCTTGCACTGCTGCGCGACTCTCTCCGTTCCAGTCTTGATAAGATATTCCAAAAGAACCAAAGCTTTATATACGTGTCGCCAATTTTTTCCATGATCGTTCAGCCTCTTCCACAGCATCTGCATGATCTCCGTAAAAGCCACCACGTTGTAGGTTAGGTCGGCAATTTCTGCCATGAGAGTACTGCTGGGTCCCCATGGATCATTGCTTGTGGCCTTCCTCACAGCTTTCTGTATGTAATAAAAGTATTATAACAATTTATTATAATCAACTATAAGAATTGGATATCGTATAAGATTTTCCATATGTATTATAATAAATAAATCATTAAAACTCCTCGCTCAGGATCCTGACTCTAATATCATCATATTATATCAGTCAGTAGACCCGCCATTGTTAGGTAGATAAGCTAAGTATTCCTTCACGAAAACTTTTATTACATTCATCACGATCTGCAAATAGGACAAATAATATTACCTGGGCGCTGCTATAGTTGTGAGCGAGATTCATAATATCCCGCCTGATTCCCGCCAGGTTCACCTGCATCACGTCTTGCCCTTGTTTTCGCATCTAAAATATCATCGTTAATCATTACGTCAGTTCGTCACGGCTTTGCATGAAAGCGTTATAATTATTTACAGCCATCTCTACGGCATGCTCTAAATCTATCAAAAGGCTACGCCTCCCGTTAGATACACGTAGAATACGCCGTATCAAGCAGTACAGATCATATTGAAATTGACGAAGGAATTTTCATCGAGAGCAACGGAATTGCGCCATCCTCGGTACAGCCGCGAAAATCATACGTAAAAATAAAACGCACAATGGCGTACATTTATGTATACGTAGGTACGTACGATCCACGTATACAATTTTGAGTACAAAGAACATACAAAAATGCGCAGATACGCGGATGATAAGGAAAACAAAAGGAAAAACACTTTTGATGCTCCAAAAAAAAAAACGTCAAACGAAGAAAAAAAAATTTTGTTTGCCACACGAATGAATGCTCAGGGAGTTTCATCGCCGTTGGTGATAAGATTTAAGAAGAAAAAAGAAACTGTCCCACAAAAATTCGCGATTCCCGTTTTCACCTACTTTGTCCACCATCGGCGTGTACTCGTGATCTTCGTTCTCGGAACGTCTATGCAGAGCCATAGCTCGTGCTCCAGTCACGATGCGGTCCATGCACGCGACGTTCATCTCACAAGGAGATCGCAAGCGCTCAAAGGTTTCTTCGCGAATGCGGACGGCAAAGCACTTCTGAGAGAGCCCAAAGGCAATGGCGCGCTAAGCCCCGTTCCGCGCGTAGGCAGGAGAGACGCGAGGGAGTCTTTCAGCTTTTGAGTAGAGGGGAAAACATATGCCGGTACATTATACCGCGTATGAGATCGGATCGTTGCACGCGAATAAACAAAATTTTCAAGGTCCCGCACGAGATCAATGACCCTTTCCTTCATCTAATCCTATACAGGGTTGTTCAGGAAGTATTGCACAGCGCATGAAGGTGGTTATACCATAAAAAATAAATAGGGACGGGCTAACTTCAGTCAGTAATACTTTTAAATATATATATAGGTACATGATGCACTTAGATTATAGCAAAGAGGACGAAATAGGAAGCAAAGACGGGTTGAATGATAGAAAAGAAAAAGAAGTTCAAAGACTCGCAAAATCGTTTGGAGGGAAAGTGCGAAAGACGCATTTTCCAAGTCTTGTGGCCTGGAAGCGCTCATTTCGTGCACTAAAATAACAGAGTTTCGTATATGTAGACGTTATTTTTAACTTCGATACACTGCGCGCTAAATCTTGAACGAGAATTCGCCAGATATTCATTCACTGCAAAGTACGAAGAATCGATTGGCTGGTAAGAGGAAATGAATCGTTATAGGAGCTATGCTAATGTTGGTTCTGACAAATTTACGATTTGAGGATCTAAGATGAATTCGAATCACCCGCCGTTGACGGGAAAGTATAAGAAGAGGTTTGGGTAATGTACCGCCAGAAGGTGCTGCTATCGTTTTCGGAATGTTCAACGTACAAACGATTCGAAATATCCATCTGCTCTAAGAATATTTCACTGTTATAATTTGAAATAGAATTTATACTGTGGTGAAGTTATATACTGTTACTACGGGGTAAATGCTATTGTTATACGAACAAAGTGCAAGTAAATTTACAAAAAGGAATACTCGAAGAATACTATACAACTGTATGTACAAGGGTGAGGAGGTAACGAATAATAGTTTTTAAAAATAAAATAACGCTGCTAATCTGATTCACTAATCAATTGGAAAGTGAATCGAATTGACATCGAATGTCAATAGAAACGGTATCCAAGAGAACGTCAACGTAAGAGCAATGAAACGTAAGTCAAGAATCAATTTTCAATATTCCTTAATAAAGTAAACTTTACAGTTCGCGCGTGACATGTGGCAAACATAATTTTCTTTTTTTCCAAAACACACTTATCGTGCAAAATACATTGAATGTGTGCTTCTTCCAAGTCGTGTAACATTTGATTGGACATTCTTTTTTATTAAAATGATTATTTCCTTTTTTTTTCACGCATCAGAGTCGATAGTTATGATATAGTTTTTATTTTTGTTATTATTTTATTGTTATCAATAATCCACAAAACAGAGCTATTTATATATAGCACGAATGTTAATTGCTCCACATCGGAGCACTTACCACCAGGCACAGAACTCCATTTTACTTTATGACGTACATTAGAGACACCCTTCGTGAAAAATGTCATTGAACTCTAATAACGATAACGGAAGTTTAATTTTAAAAAAAGCAAAAATCCTATTTTCCATACTACGTTATATTTCAGTCCAAGGGATCCTCGTGGAAGCACGACAAAAGGCTGTTTTTATAAACCGAAATAAAGGATACGAACTTACTCAGTTCCTTCACGGAATGAGGCAAAAGGAAAAAAAAGAATTCGATTAATCATAGAGAAAATATAGAAAGTGCCTAAAGCAAAGGTGAATTTTCTATAGAAAAGTACAACTCTCGTTCCTCAGCCCCACCTTCCTAGTCTCATCGATCATCGTATAATAGGGCTAATAATTTTATTAAAAGAACATCGAAGCATGTCGTGTAACCGATAAAAATAACTGAGTATCAATAACAAGAGTAATCATTGGCTTTGTACCTGCGCACAAGTAGCAGGGACATTTTATGTCACACCGCGGGGTATTTCGTCAAATAGTCACTTTTATGTCACGTATGATAAAAAAAATAAATATATACACTCGACTTGCACAAGATGTCAAATACTCGTATATTCCATAACAAAAGCGCAATGGTCATTGCCAAACCGCGCCTTAAGGCAAGTTAAGAGTTTGTCAAATGAAAGAAAAAGAACGATTGATAAAGAAAAAAAACGATTGATAAAGAAAAAAAGCATGCGTATAAGAAAGACTACGTAACCAAGAACAGTATACTCACATTGGAAGATTTGTGTTGTAATCAGAGATTTTCCCCAGAAAGGAAAAGGAACGGCAATGGAACGTCGTCTGAAAAACAAAAACAATTGCAAAAGAATATTTAGTCGTCACTAATGAGACACCGAAATGATACTGAAATTTGATATCAGTAAGCAGTAAGAAACGTGCTATCATTCTTACAATCCTGATACGAAAGTAAACACTCGGTGTATCTATTGGGTTGAGTCATAATTAAGTTTTTAAAGTAAAATTGATTTATTTTTTGCATCGGAACTTATTTATGACTCAAGCCAATAAAAGCGTAGGCGATTACCTTTATCCCAGTTGGCGAGTAAATAAAAACAAAAATGTACAATTGTATGTTGTATCAAGTAGCGTTATTAAATGTATACAAAATGTAATCCTAACAAAAGATCATCCAGACTCACGAAACGTACATCTCAATATCACACGTGTCATATCATTGCGACGCGTTACGTTTCCACGAAGATGATGATTCATGTTAATTACAGCCAAGAAGACACTTTCTTGGTAAACAGACATGGTAGAAAAATATTACGTTTTATGATAATCTCAATGATCGTTTGGTGCTGAGCAAATATTTATGAATTTAGATATCTTCTTAGATGAACTCATATAGGATAAGAGTCGCTGTTGTTTATCATAAAAATTAAAAAGAAAAAAGTGAAATTCGATCGAACAGCAGTGCCACTTTTATATAATGGATAAAGGTAAAGATGATTATTCGCTGTTATCTTATCGTGTGACGTATTGGATATACGATACAGAATAATTTCACCAAGTAGGAACAGTGGCAATTGCAATTTTTGAAATGACAATAAGGTCGTCGTCTTATACTCAGCAGACTGATTTACGTAAACTACGAAAATTACGAGATATCTTATCTGGCTCGTTAGATAGGAAATAGCGTGAAAACAAATTTGAACGCATCCCCACGAAGATTAAATGTGTCTGGTCGGAGAATAAAAATCAGGGTAGAATAAACGAATGATATAAAAACGTTAAATATTTACAAGTGTAAAAGTAACTTACGGACGTGTCTCAATTTTCTAATGGACGCTGTCACGTAGAGTTTGCATAATAATAACTAATTACATATTACTTTTTCGTTTTAAGATAGCGGCATTTAAACACTGTGCACAGAAAACTGGTCTTCATGGGTAAAACCTCATTTCGCAATGGATGCGCTACGACGGAGGTGCAAGTAGTTATGCGATAAGTTCGCAATAGTCTGTTAATATGCAGAGTAGCTAAGAATTATTAAAATTTAACACAATGAAATTCAGAGAAAAAGATCCAAGAGTGGCATTATCGTATCACTCGATAATGGTGATGGAGAAAGTCGCGGAAGAGTCCAAGGAAAAACAGATCTTACCGATAGGCACTGGTCTACGCGTTTGAAAACTGCAGCTGACATATCTACGTTACTCCAGAGAATCCTTACAAGTGGAGTTAATCGATGGTAAAATATTGCACAACACATAAGGAATTTCCACGACCCTTCGGTTCTTACACCTTCGCCTTGGTTGAAGAAGGTGAGAATATAAGTATCGGCTAGTCAGTGTTATTCATTTGAGATTTGCCTTTCAGTCTATTAACTGTTAAGTAATGTATAACAATGGCCACCTAGTGAGGAAAACAAACCCCCTTCTGTTCTCTTTTTTTCCTGACAGACACGTCCAGGGAGCAGTTAGGAAAAAGTCATGGTGATCAAATTATAAGCTTTATAGAAATTAAAAAAATACCAAAATCCTTTGAGCTATCAATCTGAGATGAATTATAAACCTGATAGTTTATGATAAAACAATTTTTATCTGTTGCTTCCTGCAATCTGTCCGTTTATTAACCTATTTGTTAGTCGTAAAAGTTCCTATAAAGAATTTTGAAATTAATTAGTAAATCAATGATCAATGATATTTTATACATATGATATACGTACGTAACGCTAATGACCCCTATTTCATTTGTCATTTGCTGTGCAACAGCTGAGCTTGCGACGTCATCGTGTAACTTAATACTAATTTATAAAAGGGTCGGAGAAAACGTTGTTATTAAGAGATGCGGCTACTGGGTAACTGACAGGGTTAATACGTTCCAGTTTCCTTCAATGCCAAGTATTTAGGTCATTGTTACTGAGCCTGAAAGGGAAATGAATGATTGGTATTGAGAGAAATCATGTGGTCATCGAAAAGCGCATATAAATACGTAATGATGTTGCATAATGTAAACGAAACGCGAGTCGAGTCATGGAATTGAGGCGACAGTTTTAAAGGACAAGTATAAGAGAACAAGATTAGAAAATCGTTAGAGAAATTGCGACCTTTACCTCGAAGTCGAATAGGAGGTATAAGGTTCGTCATTAGAAGGTCGCCTATACTATTTCTACGAATATTCATAGAGACAGAAATTGTTTAAAAGTTGTTGTAAACACAAGGTTGTACTACGTTTTATTTGACAGTGTAAGACTTAACGGGATATTGCTTCTTGTATCTATCACTCGATACTTAATATTCTTATCACAAGCCAAGATTTAAACTGAGTTGAATTGTTAAGTACTGGCTAAATAATTTTGGTAGCGTACATTGCATCAAATTTTATATTATGAGTTGTGTCTGATGTTAAAACGTTACTTACAGAAAGTACTTCTTTGTTTAAATACATATTTATTAATAAAGAGTTAATATCTCAGGAGAGTTTGACAAAAATGGCTATGCTAAGGAAAAAGTTAGAATATTATAGCAATATGATTAACTCTAAGTAGACACACAAGATTGCAGGTTGACGTAAGGCTTCTCATCAGTCCTATAACAGCGTTACAGATATAACTGACCATGGCTCTATTGATCCTGGCATGAGTACATTTTTTATCTGAGTAAACATTATCGTTTAAGATATTTAAAATTCTTTAAATAATAATTTACGCTTATACAAAAAATTTGTATATAATCATATAGATTTCTTAATGATGTTTACATAACAGTAAAAATAAATTTTTAACAAGCACATATTCCTATTTTACCTTTATCTTGTTTCATACTTAATACAGTTTGTCATTAGAAAAGTTAAATTAAGTAGCAACTACTAAAATATTGTTTACTGAAGAAATAGAAACGAATCACATAGCACTGTCATATTTGTATATAGTCATTTTGGTAGTGCCAGACCTCTCATCACATCCCACATATCGCATTATGAATTGGGAACACATTATAATACAAGTATATGCTAAAGCCGATGGAAATCGTATGCTTAATAAACTTACTCAAAAATACTGTCACAGGAGCACTAACAAGACCTGAACTATACACAAATTCAAAGAAATTAGCACTTCATTAATATAAATATATGTGAAACTAATAAACAATTAAGTACAGTATTTTGATTACAAAGTCTTTAGAAAATAATACGTCAGTACCTGTCCATGTCTAGAGGCTCAAGAAATCTCTAGATCTAATGTTTGGCTCAAGGAATTATACCAGAGGAAGAGTCCCTGCCTAGATTTTCAAGATAAACGTGTTCTGCTATCGTTATCCTTGACACACACAGAAAGATACATACAATCATACGATTCCGAGCAAGATACAAACTCGTAAAGAAGAGAGAGTGGAGTAACACTGCAAAATATCATACGTCAATTTCGAAACGTGACGTTTCTTCCCCACCGCCTTTACACTCATTTGCACTATACGCTCCTGGCATCCTCTAAGGTATGAATTTAGGTTGGGCTGAATAAATCTAAAATATATAAATTTCCTAAGCATGAAAACTTAGAGGCGTGGGTGAAAGATACTACGATCGAAAAGAGAAGTGCATTGGACTCAGACTTTTTTCTCAGTCCTCACCATCAAAGATATACACACCTAGTATGTCTGATCGAGTTTACATTATTCTACTTACTCGTATCCCGTTATAATTCTCGCGTTTCCCAGGCCCTAGTAAACGAGACGCAACTACAATTTGACACACAATTTCTTGACCGATACGTTCCTCAAAATAACACAAGACAATTATGACAAGTCCATTCACAAGCACTGACGAATCAGCAGCGATAAACTAAAATGGCGACCGAACGTTTCCTCTTCCGGCGTTCGCCCTGCCTGCTTCGCAGTGCCGTATGATTATTCGTGGAAGAACGTACTCGTGCTTTGATGTTTCAGGTGTCTCAATCACTCCGCTATTAGTTGCCTAATAATATATTAATAACATTCGTGCATTTTTTTTTCAAAAAAGTCTTCAGTGCTTACGGTTATTTATACATGAATTTCCATCGAGTTTTCAGGCTTTGCTGCAAAACAATTTCTATCCCTTGTTTTTTATTTTTTATACACGTTTCTCTCGCGTCAACACGAATTAACGAGAATTCTTTATATGGATGGAGAAGTTTATATTCAGTCTGTCACGCCGAACAGGATAGATTAATTCGTAGATCACAAACCTTTACACGGGACACCTGCGATCGGACGACAAGGTGAATATATAGGTAAATATTAGAATCTCGTGTTCGAAAGATGAAAACGTGCCGCGGTTAGTTCAAACCCTCTCTTGGGATTGGGAAAAGTTTGTCTTTCACCTGGGGAAATCTATTCTTGCCAGAGCGAAGTTTCTTTAACTTGGATAACGATGGAGGCCTTACGAAAGAGTTGATGTATTTTTATAAACTTATTTCATTATAATAATATACTATGTTATTCTTGTAAATGGCACGATGTGCTATTCCATGCTCTAATGAATTTCCAAACATAGCGGAATCACGTTAAGCCAACCGTAAACCATACACTGGACTGTTTTTAGTAACCGTAACGAATATCTTTTTTTTCTGTATGAAAAGTTTTCAACTTCTTTAGACCGTTGCCATTCATTTTATATATACATACATTTACACTGTTGCAAACTTTTAACGAATACCAGTCTGTAAGCGCAGTAATGATGGAATAAAGAAACTGAAAATTCATCAATATTATCAATGATTATTCCTCATTTTATTTATATACGATAACCTGTGAATATTTGATTTTCTATTGTAAATTATTTATGTCATCAATATCAGATTTCGTTGCTGGTTTAACGTAGTTATGTTTGCCGATTCGCCTAGTAGTGATGTAATATATTTAAACTACTCCAAAAACCTTCACGAAATCATTTGTTTGTGCATTCGCTCAGTTCATTACTTGAACTAATGATTCTGCATTTTAAAAACTACTGTTGCTGAAATAACTGAAAAGGAGACAATTAATTGGTTTTATTATGAGCAACAAAATAATATTTTTAAATGCTTGTTGGTAATGAATACTGGTGTGGTTCCGATTGTTATAGCGCTTTTAATGTGATATTATAATCAAGGAATAACATATACACAATGACCATCTTGAAAAATGTATGTCGGATTATTCTTAATACAAAAACTGTACAACTTAAATCGTACGCACGCCAATTCTCTTCGTTGAAAAATTTACAAAGGCGTTCTAACCTCAACAATGGTGTATATTCTCGTTTCTGCTCCAATAAAGTCAAGACCGAGGAATCAATATGTAATGTAGGCACTATAGGACATGTGGATCATGGCAAGACAACCCTTACAGCAGCTATTACAAAAGTTATTGCTGAAGAGGATAAGACATGCGAGTACGTGTCATACGATCAGATCGATAAGGCCCCTGAAGAGAAGGCAAGAGGCATCACAATAAATATTGCACATGTGGGGTACCGTACCAAAGCTAGACGTTATGCACATACGGACTGTCCAGGTCATGCTGACTTTATTAAGAATATGATCAGTGGTGCATCGCAGATGGATGGAGCCATTTTACTTGTTGCAGCAACCGATGGTGTTATGCCACAGACTCGTGAGCACCTTTTACTTGCTAAGCAAGTTGGGGTGAAATACATTGTTGTCTATATAAACAAGGTTCATACCAATTACATTTTTTTGATCGAATAATTGTAGTTAGTTTTTAATACAGTAACTTTCAGGCAGATGTGGCCGATCAAGAAATTTTGGAACTAGTAGAAATTGAAACCAGAGAGTTACTCAGTGACTTTGGTTTCGATGGAATAAGTAGTCCGGTAATATATGGATCTGCACTTCTGGCTTTGCAAGGAAATACATCTGAATACGGAGTGCCTTCAGTAAAGAAGTTACTTGATGCATTGGATACATACATACCAACTCCAACGAGAGACTATACTTCACCATTCTTATTGCCAATAGACAATGCATTTTCAGTTCCTGGCAGAGGAACGGTAGTGGTTGGTACAATAAAACGTGGAATTATTAAAAAAAATATGGAAGCGAACCTTTTAGGTTTTGACGAATCTATTAACACCAGCATCAGCGACATACACGTAAGTCCATGCTTAGCTCATAAAACCTCAACGTCAAATACTTCTCTATTACTATAAAAACTCCCAAAATAACAAACTTCTCATAATTATCAGATTTTTAAAAAAAGCGTTACCGAAGCTGCTGCTGGTGAGAACGTTGGTGTGTTACTGCGAGGAATAAAAATTGATAGTATACGAAAGGGAATGCTGGTGTGCAAAGCTAAGTCTATGATAGCAAGTAATCACTACGAAGCTCAACTTTATTTGCTCAGTTCATCAGAAGGTGGTCGTCACAGACCCATGAGGGTAAAATAATATTTCTCTAATGCTGTATTTTCCACTGCGCAATATTTCTTTATCTCAAAACATTCAGCACTATTACCTTCCCTACAGCCTACAGGTTACTGTCAGCTACTTTACAGTACCACATGGAACGTTCTCTGTCGCCTTGACCTACTGCTACCAGAGGGTACAAGCATGCTGATGCCTGGTGAGCATGCAACAACTAAATTAACTTTGCTAAGATCCATGCCTATGATGGAAGGGCAGTCGTTTACAATACGTGAAAATAAATGTACCGTGGCTACTGGGATGATAACAAAAATCTTGCAGCCGATTAACGTGGATAAACGGAAGTTGAACAAAGCGATCTTGCCAGACGCGCAATAGTAAATTTGAACAGTGCATTGTATTATAAATAAACGAAGTCATTGTATTCGAATGTGAATTTTATTCCACTTTATCGTAACTATTGGTACCTCCATTCTTTAACATTTTTTCTTTACTCTTATACTAGACACGCTGTGAACTTTATTATGTATAATTTCACATTCGAATGATAAACAAGTACAAGCATTAACATACAGAGTACTTCGATGAGATGCATGGGTGTGTTAGTCGATATCTAGCCAGCAATAGGGATTAATATTTTTTCCTCGAATACAGGTACTTTATTTTTTATTAAAGACCAACGTGTAAGGTACATGTGTATGTATATGACTATAGTGATTATCGTTCGAATGCGTGACTGTTCGTAATAATATTAACAGCGTGCGACTGTCGTACACTTGAGCGCGAGTGCTTTTCGATAAAGCATTTCGCAAGCTCAATCGATACAGGCGCCGCAGTTGCGGCAGCAGCGCTCTGTCAGTTAGCTATCATCAGCTGAGTAACAAATTTTTAAATGATGATTTACGCGGAGAAAGATTGCAGGAAGTCGGTGACGACCTTCTTCAACTTGGCATCGGATGCCTCAGTGATGGAGTTATCCTTAGCGATGGTGGCGAGAAGATCTTGCTGGGTGGACCTATTGAAAAGGTATTATAGATATATTGTGATTATCAAGAAAGAGGAGTGTCCTGGGTATCGATAACACTGTGGTTTAAATATTATTTTAATTTACCTAATGTGGGCAAGGAATTCCTTCTCGAAGGCAGTGATTTTGTTGGGTTCCATCTTGTCAAGGTACCCACGAACACCGCAGTAGATGACGGCAACCTGTTCCTCAATAGCCATGGGCACTGTGGACATTGAAATATAGAAGTTTTATGGGTTATATATTTGTTGGTATAAATGAAGATTGAAATATTTACCATATTGTCCCTGCTTGAGGAGTTCGGTAAGCCTGACACCACGGTTGAGGAGTTGCTGGGTGGCAGCGTCCAAATCGGAACCGAATTGAGCGAAGGCAGCGACCTCACGGTACTGGGCCAACTCCAGTTTCATGGAACCGGCGACCTTGAAGTATTAGCATAAATTAGTATGTTATAAGTATTAAAAAATACAAAGTATTCAATGATCTAATGGAATCATACCTGCTTCATGGCCTTAGTCTGGGCAGCAGATCCGACACGGGATACGGACAGACCGACGTTGATAGCAGGGCGGATACCCTTGTGGAACAACTCAGTCTCCAAGAAGATCTGGCCGTCGGTGATGGAAATGACGTTGGTGGGAATGTAGGCGGACACATCACCAGCCTGAGTTTCAATGACAGGCAGGGCAGTCAAGGAACCACCTCCCAAAGTTTCGTTCATCTTGGCGGCTCTCTCGAGGAGACGGGAGTGAAGGTAGAATACATCACCAGGGTAGGCCTCACGACCTGGGGGTCTCCTGAGCAGCAGAGACATCTGACGGTAGGCAACAGCCTGCTTGGACAAATCGTCATAGATGATGAGGGCGTGTTTGCCATTGTCCCTGAAGAATTCACCCATGGCACAACCAGAGTACGGAGCCAGGTACTGCAGAGGAGCAGCATCGGAGGCGGTGGCGGATACGATGATGGTGTAGTTCATGGCACCGCTGTCTGTCAGACGTTTCACGATCTGAGCGACAGTAGATCTCTTCTGACCAATGGCGACGTAGATGCAGTACAGCTTCTTCTTCTCTTCGCCGGCATCATTGAAACGCTTCTGGTTGATGATAGTATCAATGGCCAGGGCAGTCTTTCCAGTCTGCCTGTCACCAATGATCAACTCACGCTGACCACGACCAATAGGTACCAGAGAGTCAACGGCCTTGATTCCAGTCTGCATAGGTTCCCTGACAGAGACCCTGTGTATAAAAATAAAACAGCATGAAGAAACAATCCGAAGTCAATTATACATTGGAGTTCTCTAAATATTCTTATGATATTCCTTCGTACCTGGGAATGATACCAGGAGCCTTGGTACCAATACGGAACCTCAGCTTGCTGTTCAGGGGTCCCTTACCATCAATGGGATTACCCAGGGCATCGACGACACGTCCCAAAAGCTGTTCACCGACAGGAACGTCGACGATAGCACCGGTACGCTTGACGATGTCTCCTTCCTTAATGTGCCTGTCGTTACCAAAGACGACGACACCGACGTTGTCGGGCTCCAAATTCAAAGCCATACCTTTCAGGCCAGAGCTAAATTCCACCATCTCATCGGCCTGGATGTTCTTCAAACCGTACACACGGGCGATACCATCTCCAATGCTGAGTACACGGCCAGTTTCTTCAAGATTGGCCTATAATTTATTATTTGTCTCGTAGAACCTTCTAATCTGATTTAAAATTTTGTTCCAATAACTGTATTAACGTAGCAATGATGTTAAAAGTGATTGATTAATGATGTAGGAAATTATGTAATCATGGGAGACGTTTTTAAACTACCAACTAAATTTGGAACATTGTAAAATAGTACAAGGAGAACAAAATTAAATCCTTATACAGTGACATACTTAGAAAAATTATCACATAATCCATCGCAATACATAAAAAACGTTGAAGCAAAATCTATCTATTGAAATTGTAATAATTAATTTCAATATATATAAACAATATACAGTAATAAGAATATCATGAATTTATGTTATATTAATCGTATCATGACTCCGCTACCTAAAGGTATATTTTAAATTTGTCATCCAGACTTTTTCTAATGCCATAAATGGTCCCTTGTAACTTTTCATAACCTATGCATTCTATACATCTAAAATATACTTTTTTCTAACAATTAAAAAATTTTACTCACCTTGGGGGCCGAGCCAAGGATGCGTTCCTCCAAAATGGAAGAGATCTCAGCAGAACGGCGACTGCAGGATACATGGTATTTCCTCGTGGCAACACCAGCCGCGGGCCAGTTGATCTACAAATGAATACAGCACTCTCCAAATCGTGTTCCTGGTTCATCAGCTCCAGATGCTTATTACATAACTCACTCTCATTCTGTTTATGTAATACATTGACGAGCACACAAAACACGTTCGTCGACATTATTCTGTGAGTTTTCATAATAAATAATCGCGCGTATATCCGACAATTCACACGAGTTAACAAGACCACGAAGTCCACGGCAACAATAATTGAAATGCGGCCGGCGAAATCCATTAGGAAACATGTCGGCTATCGCAGACACCCATGTTCGTTAAGTCTCTTTTCTCTACCTGGGCAGATTTCAGTTGAATTTGACAAAGTTTATATCCATTTTTATTTACCTGTATAGTGGAGTTGGGCAGCTGTCTCGCCACACAGGCAGCCAAACGTAGGGATAATAGAGCCATTTTTATGTTTAACGCCCGTCGACCGGACCCCGAAGTCAAAGATGGAGAACGGTCAAAGATAGAAGCGAGCAGAAGAACGTCCTGACCAACCCCACTCTGCTCTCATCAGACAGGAAGTTGGCAGCCATCGACCCAATTTGCTAACCTCGTACCCAAAGCCAACGGCAACTTGCAACAAAACAAAATAGCAACGAATCATTTAGTGAGTGTATTGCACGATGAAATCGTATCTTCTTGCAGTAAAATATGCATTGTTGTTAAAAGTTTTAATGTAGATAAATAAAGCATTGTTTTTCATTGTTGGATTAACCTCAAAATGGACGCTGGTTCGAGGCTACGCGCAGTGCAGATCATTCCGACATTGGCGTGGTGGAAACGCGCAGATTTTGAACACCAGCCAAAGAAATTGCACGATTGAAATTCTTCTTGGGTTTTGTAGATTTACGGCGGTGGTGAATTGTTATAGAATTCGTGAGAAAATATAGAAAGTTTATTCAATACTGAATTATTTATTACAATATTGTTATCGTTATATTAGGAGTGTGATTATACCTTTGCTTATGTCTTTACTTATCCTTTCTTGATGTGTCCTATGAAAATTGGCTGTAGGGTTTTAGTTACCCTGAAACATGGCAGATATAAAGAATGCGTTGCGGTGCTATGTAATCCTGTTAAATTTAGGATATCCCTTTCTTTTAAACAATCTAATCCGGTTATTATAAAAAAACCTGTTATAATGGAAAGAGATTCATTCTGTCATGAATAACAATGGATGCTGTAGCAGTGTGCATGTAAAAGGGCGCTTTAAAGGTTAAAATTGGAGGGTGCTTGAGGGCGTCATTGCACCGGCGCCAAACTTTGTTATTATCGATACGTATTGATTATTGTTGTACGCGTTTCGTAAAACTTAAAGACCTGTCTGCAGTGGAAACAAATGAAAGATGAAAAGAAATATTTAGAGAAATCGCATTCGAGGCTGCACTTTTCGCAAGAGGAAGTGTGCATCCGTTTACAGGACGATCCTTGCTCTGACAACGTATCGATCCTCCAGCAACTCCGACCGTCGAAAATTTGTGAACGTTTCTTTAAAATTGTATAGACGTCCAATAGTAAAATTATTTGCTACTCCAGAATAATAATTGATAGTGTACATGAGGAAGTGTTTGCTGAAATAGGGACACACCCAGAGACCACTGAAATAGGGAAAAAAAATGGATTCAGCTACAGAATTGGAGCACATTGAAAAATTGGCCAAGGAAGCAGAAAGCCTTAAAATACGATTAGAGGATGAAAGACAAAAATTAAATGATGTTACACGTAAAAGATTTTTTTCTTTGTTATATACTTGTCATGCTGCTGATGATAATGTGTTTCAGTAAACTTTACTTTCTATTCGCAGTTGCTAGTGTAGCTGACAGACTTGAACCAATTAATTGTATGAATGTCAAGCCGAGGCGTATTTTAAAAGGACATCAGGCAAAGGTTTTATGTTCTGATTGGTCACCAGATAAACGTCACATCGTATCATCTTCACAGGTATGCAGTTAGCTTCTCTCCGAATTACTTTAAGCTTCTAAATCCATGGGATTCTCTTAGGATGGCAAGATGATAATATGGGATGCTTTTACAACTAACAAAGAACATGCTGTTACTATGCCAACCACTTGGGTGATGGCTTGCGCTTATGCACCTAGTGGTGCTCTTGTAGCTTGTGGGTATGTAGATAATACATATATTCAAGTAGAACTGTAACACCGAAGAAAGCTAACATACCTTTGCATTTCAGAGGACTAGATAACAAAGTTACAGTTTATCCACTAAGTTTAGAAGACGATGTCTCAGCGCGTAAAAAGACTGTTGGCACGCATACTTCATATATGTCCTGCTGTGCATTTCCAAACAGTGATCAGCAAATTTTAACTGGAAGTGGTGACAGTACCTGCGCCTTGTGGGATGTAGAGAGTGGTCAACTCTTGCAAAACTTTCATGGACATTCTGGAGATGTCATGTCCATTGACTTGGCACCTAGTGAGACCGGAAATACGTTCGTTTCGGGTAGCTGTGATAAAATGGTTCTCATCTGGGATATGAGAAGTGGACAATGCGTACAGAGCTTCGAAGGACATCGTTCTGACGTTAACTCGGTAGATTTCTAATGCAATCAATTAGTTACTGTGATATCCACAGTATTTATCATCTTCTGAAATCCTCATCCATCCTTAATTCTTGTGAATTACAGGTACGATTTCATCCCAGTGGCGATGCGGTAGCCACAGGATCCGATGACGCCACTTGCCGTCTCTTTGACCTGCGGGCCGACAAGGAAGTCGCCGTCTATGCCAAGGAGAGCATCATTTTTGGTGCGAATGCTGTTGATCTCAGCATAAGTGGACGATTACTCTTCGCTGGTCATAATGATTATACAGTTAATGCTTGGGACACGTTAAAATGTCAAAGAGTGGCACTTCTCTATGGTCATGAAAATCGAGTTTCCTGTTTGCGAGTATCCCCAGATGGTACTGCGCTATCTACAGGTAGTTGGGACGCGACACTACGAGTCTGGGCTTAAATCATGCTCTTTGAAAGGATCCTTGACCTTACTTTTTTTATTATTCATTTTCCCATTGTACCATGCGACGTTCATCGGATGATATTCGATGATGATCAACAGGACACATGGCAAGATGTTTCCTGCTGAAGCAAGGGCTACGAATTTGTACTCAAAAAAGATGCTAAAAAACGTATTGCCAAAACTTGCCTAGAGAAATATTACAAGTGATAGTATTGTAAGTGCAATAGAGTGAAATTTAATAGTATGAAGAAGTTGTAGAGTGTTGAAGAAAATGGACCGTTTCATAGGCTGGACCTGATTTATAGTGAATTCGGACGCCAAATTGTTCTCGTTGTTGAATTAAGACCATGTAAATGTTAATAAACACGTAGCAAAGATCAGTCCCACTGTTTTATTAATGTACCTTGCATTATAGAGTTTATCTTTTATGAGACTTTTATTCTTATCTCATTTCAATTGTATAACCTTATGAAAAATAAGATTTATCAGCAACTTTGTATTGTTATTTATATCGTCAATGACGAAGGCATTTTGAAAATACAGTAACGCGCTTACTTTTTTCTAGCGCTATCTGGAAAAAAATTATCTACTTCAAGTAGCCGCTTAGCTAGCGCTACAACACGATGTGCAGTGGTCTCAGTCGCGTCTGACTTTGCACTTTACTTCCTTTTACTTCGAGTTGATTTTCTGTGCAAAAAGTACTACGTGAATTCGATTTGCATTGGAAAAGTGTATTGTGAATTGTGCTGTGTTTAAACTGTAGAAAAATGCCACAATATTCAAGTAAGCATTTAGATAAATTATATTTTATGGTGGCTGTAACCTCAAATATTTTGCATTTTCGCTTGTTCACTGTAGTACCCGGCCTTGAATGCCTTTATTTATTCTTATGCTTGCAGTTAAGGTAAAATGGGGTAAGGAACTTTTTCCAAATGTGGAAGTGAATACAGATGAAGAACCAATGCTATTTAAGGCACAGCTCTTTGCGCTCACTGGAGTACAACCTGAGCGGCAAAAAGTTATGCTCAAGGGAATGACTCTGAAGGATGATGATTGGGGCAATATAAAGCTGAAGGATGTAAGAGAATTATTGTATAGATATTATTATACTCCATTATCATATTTTTGACACTAATTTTTAATCATTATTCCTAGGGCGTTACTGTATTAATGATGGGTTCAAAGGAGGAAGATGTACCTACGGAACCAACAGAGAGGCCATTGTTTCTAGAAGACATGAATGAGTCTGAAATAGCTACTGCATTTGATTTGCCAGCTGGTTTGATGAATCTGGGAAACACCTGTTATCTTAATGCTACTGTTCAGTGCTTAAAAACAGTCCCCGAGTTGCGGGATGCTCTCAAACGTTTTTCAGGCGGCTTAGCCGCTGCTGGTAGCACTTCTTTAGTTCCTGCACAGAGCATAACAGCTGCTCTAAGGGATTTGTATGAAGGAATGGATAAAGGATCTTCCTTGCCACCTGTGGTACTGGTTCAGATGATGCATTTAGCATTTCCACGATTTGCTGAGAAATCCGAGCATGGAGGGTTTCAACAGCAAGATGCCAACGAGTGTTGGACCGAGCTGATTCGTATGCTTCAACAAAAATTACCAGCGAAGGTAAGTCCAATTCACTATCACAAAGAGTTTCGGCTACTTATTACATATATTTTCCACAGGAGAATCCAACAGCAGGAGAAGGTAGCAGTTCACAAGCATATAAACCAAGTTCTCTTATCGAACAATACTTTGGAGGTTCATTTGATACCGAACTGAAGTGCGTTGAATCTGAAGAGGAGCCACCGACTTATGGGAAAGAAGACTTCTTACAACTGAGTTGTTTCATTTCAACAGAAGTAAAATATATGCACTCTGGACTACGAAATAAAATGCAAGAACAGTTAACTAAAAAATCCCCCACTCTCGGACGCGATGCAGTTTACACAAAAACAGTACGATAAACTTTTTAATATTGCACGTTTATTTATTATTGGCAACCATCATTTAATGTCACTTTTGAATTTCAGTCGAAAATTAGCAGATTGCCAGCCTATTTGACTATCCAGTTCGTTCGATTCTATTACAAGGAGAAAGAATCCATTAATGCCAAGATTCTAAAGGACGTCAAATTTCCTTTGGAATTCGACGCTTTCGAATTATGCACCAGCGAACTTCAAAGCAAACTTGTACCCATGCGCGAGAAATTCAAAGAACTGGAGGACAGCCAGGTAGAAGAGTCTCGAAGTGTGAAAGAGAAGAAGGACAAGGGTGACGGTAACAAGAATGTAAAACAGGAGCCCTTCTGGTTCCCAGACGGTAAGTCTACATCCTGCTTTCCCAACAAACATAGAAACATCCCAGAAGATCCGTAGAAGCCACTTAAACAAGTTTTATCTGCTTTCTCTCATGCATCTGTTTATTTATAATTAGTAATATATTGCAGCCACGTGCACTCTCTATCTTACTGTTATTTACAGCTGGTTCTTGACGTTAGTAAATATCATATTTTAAGATGGATTAATTTACGTCTACCTGATACAACTAAAAACAATAAAGAAACATCAAACAAATTTACTTTAATAAAAAAATCACAAAGTGCTGCAGTGCATATAGTCTATCCACAAGTAAAATATAAGGTCTAGCGGATCTTTTTACATTGAAACTCATATCAGGATGGCCCCTCCGAAAAAAATATCACTCGTGTAATAGACTATACACCGAAATTCCACCTGTTACAGATCTGGGCTCAAATAACAGTGGATACTATACACTGCAAGCTGTTTTGACGCACAGAGGTCGTTCTAGCAGTAGCGGTCACTACGTCGCCTGGGTACGTCAGAAAGATGACATGTGGTTAAAGTGTGACGACGACGCCGTCAGTGCCGTCACCAGCGAGGACGTCCTAAAATTAAGCGGTGGCGGTGATTGGCATTGTGCATACGTGCTGCTTTATGGTCCCCGAATTCTTGAAGTACCCATAACCGAGACTAATTAATTTCTACTCGAATTTAATAATCAACTGCTGCACGGCTACACGATGAGAGAGAGAGAGAGAGAGAGAGAGAGAGAGAGAGAGAGAGAGAGAGAGAGAGAAAGAGGGAAAAAAAGAAGACCAAAAAAGAAAGAAGAAAATTCAGCCGAGACTGTATTCAACAATTTTCAATTTAATATCCTGATGATGAACGCGTTTAGGGCATTTAAGTGACGCGCAATGTATTGTCTATGTATTTACACTGTTGCATTTGGTACTAGCTTGTCGAGTGCGTCGAAAAAGCGTCGTGACGCCTTGTAAAACAGCGACGACCATACATAATAATTGTTAAATATGTGAAACGAATGTGAGTGGCGAACTCGTGGTAGGATTTAGTTTCTCTTTTTTTTGTTCGCGCCAGTGCCAGTGATATTAACGCACGTAGTGAAGTTGATACCAAGATGGAGAGGTCGTTGTCTTTAAAGATAATAAAACCAATAACGCGTCACGATCGCGTATCGAGCTCACGAATTTTTACAAGAGGATGAAAAAGAAGAAGAGAAAAACCCCGCGTGGCAGATATAAAATTTTTAACCAGGACGTTCAGTGTCGACGACTTATAAACAACTCATTAACTATGAAACTTACTATGTGTTCTTTTTGTAATATTAAAGCAACAGCTATTATTTAAAATTCCATACTGATTATCCCAATACCAATCCATTTCAAAGTTTCAAAATGGCAGGTAAACTAGACACCACTAGACTTTTCTTTTTCTGTAGCACTACTTTTACCTTCCTGAACAAAGTAAATCCGACCTTTGGTAGGGACGCTTCTTGGTACCTGGATCCCTGTGGGAAGAAAATCCTTCACAATGCTTCAGTATACCTTTGTACAGAATCCAATCCCTACAGTTAACTCAGGTATTTCCAAAGGTTCGAGACGGTTTCTTATTTCTAGGAAAGTCAAAGCAGGACATTTTTATAACTGCAATAGAATCAGTGAACCAGTTCTTTGGTTTTCTGAGATTTACAACAATCAGTAACTGCGTTTAGCAAAAAACTGCTCTAATACAGCAATCGCATTCGATTGGTCAATCGATCGTAAATCTTGTAACAGTTGTAAAATTTGATCAATTAATCACATGCGTTTCCTCCCGCAGCGTTGTGTTTGTTCTCGCAGCCCTGTGTTTGCTGAACGCAGCCATTGCTCTTTGCCATAATATAATTAAGCCAAATATGGTAGCAAAGTTCAAATACATACATAGAGATTATTTTAAGAAAAGGTTTTGTATCTTAGCAATCTAATCAGGTCGGAGTCTGATAAAGCCACAGTAACCGTCGATAACTTCTGGTATAATCAGTAAGTAACGTAAACTTGCTAGTCGGTGGTTGGGCTTACCGTTTTACCGGGCATTTTTTCTTGTCTTATTTTATCATAATATACACGGTGTAAATTATGATATGTAAAACATTAGCATCTATGGTCGCGATTCCATGAAAATATGTACTCGAAATTGGTGCGTTCAAGGACTTTCCGACGATTATTCGACAGATTTTTAAGGTAATGATAATCAAGTGAAAGATTTCTTACAGTAATACGTATACACCAAGGAGATCCCAGTAAAGAGACTGACGCCCGTTTCCTCCGTGGTTTAAACCTGGTTCAATTTTTTTTATATAGTTTTGAGATAGGGTAACCAGAGTTTAAACTCCGATCAACGTCGGAGGAAACAGGCATTAGTCTTGCGGAAGTTTGTTGTTTGACGGCTGGGGTGCGTTCAGAAACCTTGCTCCGGGTAATTTTGGCACGTTGCATCTTTCTTTTTACAAGCGTTATTACGAGAAAGATAGAACGATACCAGGGTACGCTCTACTGAGTTTCTGAACGTACTCTTGCTGGGCAAAGTCTAAATGACAGTTGAAATCAGTATAAAAGTTTCCGAAGAAAGTTGACGTGCCGTAAATGTCGCATCAGACAGAATATAGGAAGGCTGGCCCTCTTGACCAGTATCTTCTTGATGACGTGCGACATCTGTTAATAATAGAATTGATAAGAAATTCTTTGGCCTTTAAAAACACAATTTTGAAGCCTGGTTGAACATAATTATACTGTGCAGTACTTCACGACGATTGAGTTATACTGTATAAATATTATGAATAGTATTAAATAAAAATTGACGAAATACCGTGACGATGTCATTTTAATTTTTAAATAAAAGGCAAATGGCGCCCAAGGAAGTTTCCGGGAAACGGTTATGATATTGCGAAGTACCTTGCACGTTTAGTACTGAGAATATGATTTCTCGCAATTCTATAATCAGTAACAGAGCATTAATTATGAGGAAGGATGCGGAGCTGGCAGGATGCATGCGGATTGTCTTGTCATTTCGAAAAGAGTGCTCGTGTGTGATAATAGTGTGCGTTACAGTGCTCCCTAAAGATTTTTGCTTTCATAAATGGAAATATTGTTTTCTTTTACCGATGACTGCAAATCGGTAAAACAATACACAATATTTGGTAATAAGCAGGAGATGAGAAGCATTCTTTGAATCTCTTCTCTTCAGATTATTGAGAAGAAGCCTTTTTAAAGATTTTACGTCTCTCATTTCTGCTTTTAGCTATATCCCAAGAGCCACATTATAATTAACGTATTGATATTAATCCCTCGATTACACTCTGGTGCGAATTCGCAGCATCCATTTTGAATTTTCTCGTGTATCTCCACGAAATCGAATGGGCCGGCTCGTTATTATCATTAAGTTACATATCTTTTTCCGAATTTAATTATTACCATTCGATTGGGAAAATTTTGAAGTTTCGAAACTACTCATAATACAAATTAAAATCGGTTGATTTAAACCGGAGATACAAGCTTTGGGAAACGGCTTGTTGCGAATTCGCAGCAGTGTGCACTTGAAAGGATCCGAAAATAGGTGTGCAGTCGAGAAATTAAAAATTGGGAAATGATTGTATCAACTCTGCAGGGAGATAATGTTCATAATCAGTTATGAAATAATATAAAAAAAAAATGAAGCACAATTTTTGTACAGAACTAGTCGCGTCGCTTTAAATCTCATTCTCTGGAACTTTAGATGCTTCATCTCTGAATTCCCATCGGTTTTTTCTCGGGTAACATAAAGAAGCACAATAGGATCGAAAAGGTAAAGTAGAAGCGAGTAGAAATATAAAAGAAAAAAAAAGAAAGGACTCTCCTCGTGCTATGGTTGGATGGGGCGTTCTCTCCCGGGATTGCCCGGCGTTCGGGTAAATTCGGGCGCGTCTACGAAGACTGCCGAAGCCCGCATTCCGTTGAGCACCTTCATCATGGGTGGTGTTTTCACCTCGAGTATCTCATAAAAGACCCGTGAAGACGTCCCACAGGAGGATGGACTGACGGCATTAGGTGCGATAACGCGGCATTCCACGTCCTGTGATTATTCACTTAAATAAAGGATTAAACGTGGATATTCATCCTGAATGCAGGACTGCTCCGTTTACGCGCATGTGAAATCGGCCGTTTGACGGGTTCATAGTGACTGGTGTTCAATGGCGATGGCCCCTTGCTGTCTGATAACAAGTTAAAAGGCCTTTTTTAAGGGAGACATGGACCGAGAGACGATAACCATAAGACTTATATACGCGCGGTAATTCTACGGCGTATAACAGTACGTTGCACCTAGAATCTTTATTATTGAAATATAAATGTGATCTGTGCTAATTTCGCTCAACTTCCACCAGTAGAAAGTGTCTAGGCTCGTACGTGTTTGCTGCTGCTCTTGCTACTACTCTGAGTGATCGTGTTTCTCTCTGTGGATCAGTGCGTGGCAGTATAATAAATCATTCCGTGTCAAATTTCAAATCAGGGACGGTACGCGTAATCTCAAGGAAGGATATTTCCATTCCCTTTTAATGTTTCCTGATATTCTTGCAACCGGACGTATGCCGAATCAGAGGAAGTCTTGGAACCAGAAGATCTTTCTGTGACATCTAAAACGGATGTGGGAAATACAGCTTCCCTAGAACTAGTTTGATAGTATTGGAGCATATTCTTTCTACTTATTTTCCATATGTGGATTGATCTCAGGAGTGAGAGTGACAATTGATTTGATTTTTATATTGGTGAGATACAAAGAGATCATCCTACACGAGAATTGAGTGAAACGTTATTTTGAATGGAAATAGTCGTGACACACAAGGAAGAAAGGCTTATGAAGAAGATATCAGGCGAGCGATTCTGATACTTATCTTATAAGGAATATCCAGTTCTTATCTACGGAAGGCCTGCTTAATCATAACGTGAAAAATTGAAAGAGTTTATTAATCATAACCGGAAATCATGCAAAGTAAAACAATAAAAGTAGAAGTCGAGAACTTAAACAGTGTTAAACGAATCTGTTACTATTTGATTTAAATAATAGTTTGAGGTGTACAGTATGTTTAGACTAGCAAACCATCTGATTTTAAGGATACCGCACAAGAGACTATTATAATATAGTGTTTTAAAAGGCCAAAGGACTTTATTCGCAATTGCTAAGAAATACCCTATTGGCAAGAAGGGATCTATGAGGAGTAAACAATTGACCGATTGTTATTAACTTTAAAATTAGTGTAGAAGCATTAGTACAAGCAAAATGGGAAATTGTTTTAGCAGTCCCACAGATGCCGAGAAGGAGAAGTCGGACAGGATAGGTAACCCTAGCATAGAAGCTGTTGCTTCGCAAGCAAGTCCCATTCCAACACCACCACCAGATCCCATAAGGCCCATGCCACAAATACCAGACACAGATGCTCCTACTGCCAAGATCTTTGTCGCGTTGTACGATTACGATGCTCGCACGGATGAAGATCTCAGCTTCAGAAAAGGGGAACACCTAGAGATACTCAACGACACCCAGGGTGACTGGTGGCTCGCCAGAAGTAAGAGGACCAGACAAGAAGGATACATCCCAAGCAATTATGTGGCCAAACTAAAGTCCATTGAGGCTGAACCGTAAGACACTGTTACATTAATTTATATCATTCCAATTATATCATCGAAAGATTGCATCAATCAGATAGAAATCGAGATAGCGTACTCACTCTGCTTACCACTTTTAAAATAATTCAATAATAAATCAGAGTCAATAAGTTTCTTAGTTGAATTAAGATCATTCAAGGGAGATAATGACAAGGCCGCATTCTTTACATGAGTTTACTATGGCTATAGTTATTGAAATGCATGTCACACGTGAGTTTTACAGTTAAATATTTCTACCGCTGAATATTTGAACGATTCGGTCTCTCTGTAATAATTTATTCTATGGTTTTACTCGGCTTATATGCCGATATAACGGTTCGATAAATAGCGATGCCGGTCTGGTCTCATTCGCTAAGTTTTCTTTGTTGTATTTTCTCCTAATGAATTTCTCTCACAATCAGTATAACAGACCTGCCGTAGCGACCTTGCTTTCACCAATACCAGCGGTCCTGTCTCGAGTTCCATACAGAATTTATCTTAAAACGTATTGAGAGTCACTGGGCGTGTATCTTTTAGAGATAAACCATCCATCCTTCTGGTTTCCTAAGAATAACATTATGCTTCACTATTTGGAGGGATTCTTCTGTTACCATAGAAACTTCATGAACAAAAATCTTTACAGCTTGAAAAAATTACGTAAGATTTTACTGAAGATATAGTAGCTTTTTTTTCTTGATCTTTGATCACCGATTGATCTTTGATTGATACGTCACATGATTTTCATGTGATTTTGTGCTAACGATAGAAATAAATATATCTGTGCTTTGCACTCTTCTAATCACAATCTTTATTGTATTTTTCTTTTGCAGATGGTACTTTCGAAAGATCAAGAGAATCGAGGCCGAGAAGAAGCTGTTACTACCCGAAAATGATCATGGAGCGTTTTTGATCCGAGATTCAGAAAGTCGGCACAACGACTATTCACTTTCAGGTGAATTTACGTCAGTTCATAATTAAGGTTCATTAGGTCCGTGTTGTTAATGCTGACTAAAATTAGGATTAGTGCTCAAGTTCACTCTAATGATTCTATTCCAAATTGAGTCCTAAAAAAACTTTCTATTGCTATCCGATAAGCAATTAATACGGTTGTAAATAATATACCAGTTATATTATTCTATCTAATCTTTACACTGAATGAACGATGGAAATTGAAGCTAATTGATTATCCTTCGCTCTCTAATATATTTTTAAAATAATTATTGACAACTCGAACGTTGGAATTTTCTTCGATACTCAGCAGTCATTTGTCATTGTGACTGAAAATACGTCATTACCTATCCGATTGTGTAAAATGTACTTTACGCAACCTCAGGCTCTCAATTAGTTTTCAATTGATTGGGATATTTGCTCTTTACTCTACGACAGACACGTATCCCACATTGCTACGTTCTGTCAGTTAACGATGAAATTGGTATATCCTGTCGCAAATTGCAATTTCCTGCCTTTTCCGAAGCCTCTACGTACCTAACAAAAGTTTTTGTCAAACCCACCAACCTGCGCACTTCACGATCCTTGTCTTAAAATATAATTGTTACCGCGACTCATTATCCTCACGCACTACGTTACGTTTATTTAAATAATAAATACGAGCGTTTTTATTCTTATTTTCAATACTGAGGCAGACTTATTTTTCTTTATGTGTAATCAGCAAATATATATTACAGTACGGGATGGAGATACGGTTAAACATTATCGTATCCGGCAGCTGGACGAAGGTGGTTTCTTCATTGCAAGGCGAACCACTTTCAGGACACTTCAGGATCTCGTCGAGCACTATAGCAAGGATGCTGATGGACTCTGCGTTAATCTCTGCAAACCTTGCGTACAGGTAAGAGATTTCTATGAGCATAAAATTACGGATAAATCGTAGTTCTTATTACGTGAGGTCCAGTGTCGTCTAAACGGAGTTTAGACAGCTTGCTGCATGTCGGACAATGATTCTTTCTATTATTTTTGTTTATATTTTTTTTAAGAATGTCGTCATTCCAAAAAAAAGACGTCTGACTTATTGCTTTAATTATGTACAATTTGTGCGAGACGAAGAAAAAAAATAAAACTGGCACGGAGAGATTTCTCTGGCGAGATCCAAAAGAAATTGGAATAGTTGGGCTACGCCCAAAATTCTTTGGGACTTCGTACGAGCTTTTACGTTGGAATCATTCTGAAGAAATCTCTCCTAATGCTGAGCGGACCAAAAGAAAAAATGACGAGAGTCGATATCAAAAGTCACGAGTTGGTTGCAAGTATTCGAATGCATGATTCGATCTTTTCTTTCTTTTTTTTGCGTGGTATTTGTCGTTTTCGCGCGAATGAATTCAATGACTTGAGGCTTCTTATGATGATTGATCCAGCGCCATTTAAACTACTGATACAGACCCTGACGTTAATGAGCTTCAGTAAAATCGCAAAGACGTATATAGTTTATCAGCAAAAGTGTCTAATGAAAATCCAGATGGTATTACACTACACAGCACTGTCTAAACTCCCGTTGGACTTTGCTTGGTAATTGAAACGAGGCGTGACTCGTCACGCTTTGATATAAAAATATTTTTTATCAATTTTCTCATTTCTTTTCCATGGATTATAATCGAGCAGATGATCAGTCGAAAGGTTTCATTAGGTATAACATGTATATATGAATTCGAATCATTAATAATCGAGTAATCGAATGTTTATGCCCGTAAGAATAATTTTTACTGAAAACATTACCAAGCTATACATTTTTTCTTTTCAAAAAACAATGTATATACATGCTTATCGAGTTGAAATATATCAGGCAAATTTGACAGCTGTCAATGCGATCGCTTTTGAGTATCGAGTTTTTCATTGAAGTACTTATCCTGCATAAGCTGCATTTTCATTTTCTCACGTTCTACCGTGAAATGTCGATTTTCCATTTCGAAGTATCGATTTTCCATTTCAAAGTATCGATTTTCCAATTCGAAGTATCAATGCGAAAGGAGATACGAGAAGCGATGGCATTTTGAAAAAAGGCTTTTTCTTTAAGTTTGTATAAGGGAAACCATGCGAAGTTTTATCTCTGAATAGACTGTGTTTGTTTCTCTGTTATTGCTTGCCCTACTTACCGCTGGATTTTCTTGGTAAATTGAATGTCCCCATACGAATCATTAATCATTCATTTGTTATCCCACAACCATAACTGTTTGCTTGTATCTATTCTATACGTCATTCGCATCTCGTAGCACAAACCTGTCCTATATGGCATTATGTTTCAGAGGCATTAGACACGATACATCCTGTAGTCGTCCAGAGAATCATTAATATCATTTTATCTACCCAACTATGTTATCATCCGCAGTATTTAGCATCGACTTCTTATCATTGGACTTATGGGCGATTGACGTTTGATACGTGCAGCGTTTATAATCAGTTTTTATTGCGCATGCGGCGTCTTGAACGCTCTTGAGGATTCGCCCTGATAGCAAAGCAAGAGGAGGGCGAGTGTATTAAAGAAAAAAAGAAATCATTCATCTTCTTGTAGAACGCAATAAATTTTAGTTCTTATTAACGTTCGATCAAGGCGCAGAGTAGTTTAATATATTTTTTTCTTCTTTATTTCGCTTCGAATACGCAGAGCAAGCTGATCAAATTTTGTTTTTGATATTGTATAATAATCTCAGCATGACCAGGTAACAATTTATATCGACAGTGTGCATTGTATACTAGCAATTTACTGGATATATCATTATCATACTTTTTATATTAATTACTAAGTTGAATTAACTTTGAGTCATTGTATGACATCTATTCGTGCACTTGTATCATTAAGCAATTCATTCCTCCTGGTTGAATAGATCTCACGTGGGCATCCTTAACGATTTAGGAATGTCAAAACGATCAGATGCACTTACATAGGCGTAACCTTAAGAATTGTAAAATCCTATCAGGCCATAATACCGATACACTAGCTAAACGTATATATTGTATATATTTTCAGAGAATTTTTTAATATTCCAATCTTCTTCCTAAAACCTGTCGAGATTAAAGTTTATAGGTCTCTTGGCAAGTGTGACTGACCTTACTCAATATATGATAGCGTCTGAATAATGACAAGAAGCTTTGGGCTCGAAGTTCTGAAAATTATCTTCCTTTTGGGAACTTCTACATTTTAAAGCCACGTTACGTTGATCTTTTTACAATGTAAGACGATCAGGAGCTGATCGTCTTCACTTTAATGATAATCGAAGGGTGCTATCTTGTTGAGTCCGTGCGCTTTCCGTGAGTTTTCGATAGGTATTCTGCAGCTTTGAAAGCTTGAAACCTGAAAAACTCTTTTAAAAGTGATTAGCATAGGGCAATTTTGAAGCTCAATGATTTTTTTGAAAATTGCGGACGGCGCACCGATGTCAACATTAGCTATTAAGTTCACGTAGCGAATAAGAGTCTCTTGCTAGATACTTCAAAATAAGAATGAAGATTTTTCACTAGGTATTTGTGGAATCGGTGAACGAATAAAGTCAATCTTTAGGCATGAGTGTCCTCGCTTTTAATTATAACGCAATCGATGGAGATTTTCGACGACGCGATGCCGAGCGTGTTTGAATTCGAAATAAAAGTGAGAAAAAGTAAAGAGAAGTGTGTCCAACGTTTTGCTTGGCAGCCAATAAGGTGCGTGTGAAAGCATGAAAGCAGCCAAGACCCATATTCTTCCTTCCTGTTTATTTATCTCAACGCGCGTACTGCACCCGCGGTTTATAATTCATTTATAATTGTATCCGTACTCTTACCTCACCTATTACATATCGTTAGATTAGAAAGTCAGACTTCAACGAAATACTTGACTTCCTGAACCGTACAAACAGGAATCCAAACAAGACCCAACCAGAAGTCATGCAGTTTGAATAGCAGCAGTCAAAGGGTTTCCAGTTAATCCTTTTCTTTTATTGTGAAGTCAGCTAGGTGTATTTTTTTATTCTGATAAATTAATTGCATTGTCGTAGGCTCTTGAAACCTTAAGAAAAAGTTTCCTATCAATGTTCCATAGTTTTTCACTTTCTTCCTCCTGTGCTTCTCTTCGTTGCTTTTCAAAAGACGCGCCGTGAACATTGCAATGATAAGGTATTCATCGTGAGATGTAATTTCATTGTTATCATGAAAAGGAAAACCTGTTATCACTCGGCTCCAATCAGGCATTGACTGGCCCGTACCTGGTTTTGTTCTCAGATTGAGAAACCCGTAACGGAGGGTCTGAGCCATCGCACCCGGGACCAATGGGAGATCGACCGTTCTTCCCTCAAGTTTGTTCGCAAACTAGGACAGGGTCAGTTCGGTGAAGTATGGGAAGGACTCTGGAACAACACCACACCAGTGGCTATCAAAACACTCAAGCCAGGCACTATGGATCCTAAGGATTTCCTTGCTGAAGCACAAATCATGAAGAAGCTTCGGCATGCCAAACTAATTCAGCTTTA
Source organism: Pachycephus smyrnensis (assembly GCA_030142225.1). Taxonomy (NCBI): domain Eukaryota; kingdom Metazoa; phylum Arthropoda; class Insecta; order Hymenoptera; family Cephidae; genus Pachycephus; species Pachycephus smyrnensis. Next base: position 214,034 of record JARQST010000549.1, on the reverse strand, counting down.
TGCCGTCTGCACTATGGAAGAGCCTATATACATAATTACTGAGCTTATGAGAAACGGAAGTCTTCTCGAATTCCTGCAAGGTAGATACAACAGATTGTACAAAGTTCCATCACTCCCTTGGTAAAAATTCTTGACAAGTGCGAAGTGCCAGATGAGAAAGATCTGTATGAGACTTAATTAATTTTCTTTAATCTTCAGGCAAAGGTCGTGGATTGAAGCTGCAACAATTGATCGACATGTCCGCACAGATTGCAGCTGGCATGGCCTATCTAGAATCGCAAAATTACATTCACAGAGATTTAGCAGCGAGAAACGTACTTGTAGCCGATGGCAATGTCGTTAAAATCGCTGATTTCGGCCTAGCAAGGCTCATCAAAGAGGATGAGTACGAGGCTCGAGTAGGTGCGCGTTTCCCTATAAAATGGACCGCACCGGAAGCTGCCAACTATAGCAAGTTTAGTATTAAATCGGACGTCTGGTCCTTTGGTATTCTACTCACAGAATTGGTTACATACGGGAGAATTCCATATCCTGGTAAGTTCACTTTTGTTTACTCCTTTGTTTACTCCTTTGGAATAATTCTCATAAGATCTATAGCGTTTTCAGGATGCTGGATAATTAAATTTTTGCTTTCTTTTTCATCAGGTATGACCAATGCTGAAGTGTTGCATCAGGTGGAGCACGGTTATCGTATGCCCTGTCCATCAAACTGCCCAACAGCACTCTACGACATTATGTTAGAATGTTGGAACAAGGATCCGATGAAGAGGCCGACCTTCGAGACCCTCCAGTGGAAGCTGGAGGACTTCTTTACCATGGAGGGTTCGGAGTACAAGGAAGCATCTGCGTATTAAGTCGTTTTCAAAGGGTCTTGCCCGCGTGTCTCTTTCTCATCTCGTTTCTTAATGCCGCGTTAAAGCACTCGACGACGACGTCCTCGCGGATCAAACCAAAGTCGATACGCTCTGGAGAGTGTACCGCGTACGGGAGAAACTTCGGTGCTGCGATTGCGAGTGCCGTGAGAGATATATAAAATTCTTGGAATTTGTGTTCATCGACTTTATCTTGTATGCATTAAGGATCGGTAGGTCAGTGCACGAACGGATATAAAGAATTCCTTGCGATTGACAATTTAATAAGAACCGATTGATAGAGCACGCTGCCTCCATTTTTGTGTATTAGATGTATTATCTACACTTAAGGTAGACACGGTACTGTTTATTTTTTAACGTCATCATACCGTTTCCTTTTTCTATCTCTATCTCTCTCTCTTTATCTCTGTCTTTGTATTATTTGTTGTTTTTTTTATTCGTTGTTGCATTCTGGCTGCCATACGGAAAATCGCAAGCATTCGTCGTGGTCGTATCGGTATCGCACCGGACTATGATATTTTGATGAATATTCCTTTAATGATGATTACGACCACGGTATCTCTCCGTTTTAGCGTGCAACGCGAAAGTGGAGAGAGGAAGCTTTGATGATGATAAAAGATAGAAATAATGATTTAATTCAAATAAGTGAGCATAGCTTGGGGACGTGTCCCGGGACGACTCGCGAGCTTTGACAATGCTACTCGAATGGGAATTTGACTGTCTTGAAGTTTAGTGCTAGTGGTAGCGAGGTTGTTCAAAAGTATTAATGTAAGATATTCGGCGTGAAGTCTGCCACAAGTATGTTCGGTAGATTTTTATATCTAACCGCAATTTAATTCTATGTACCTTTTTGCTATGTCTTCGCGGAGGGACGGACACCGTGAATTTCGATTTCGAAATCATCTTCATGTTTTCAAACAAACGAGTATACTGCTGTTGTTGCTGCTGTTGCTGTGGCTGTGACTGTTGTTGCTGCCGCTACTTACCTTCCAATCATCGATCGCTACAGTTACGGGTATCTAGATTTTTTTCTAGAGAAAAAGAAGATATTTCCATTAGCCCAAGATAAATTCGACGACCTGGTCGCTTTTGATAAATGTAGATAAATGTCGCACACTAACTTTTTTTTTCGATTCCTCTGCTCATCGATCTTATCGTCAATTTTTCACTGAATTTCGATCGTTTCCGCGTTTCAGGACGTTTCTTTTTAATTGATATGAAATAAAATCAACAGATGGTCCGTCCAGAACAGCGTACGTGACGATGGCTCTAGATTATTCCTGTCTTAAGTTGGCTTCGAGCTTTGCCTGTTCATTTAAAATCTTTGACGGTTCGACTCGAGCGATTTCTGCTCTGCTACTACAACTCACTCGAAACATGCCAACGAGAGACTTGTCGAAAGAGATGTATCTAATCTCGAAAAAGGAGAAATCTAATCTTAAATGTTCATAAGGAAAATTAGGCGTTATACGATTTATTAGCTAAGTAAGCCGTAGGACTTTATTCTGAATGTCGATAAGATTAAAGGAACAATTAATAAGAAAGATGCTAATGTTCGCCGTCTCAAATCTTCGGCCATTGTGTATTTCAAATGAAGGCGTTTACTTTTCACTAAGCTTCTTCGTTCACGGAAGTGTTTTGATAACGTGTCTATTAATACGGAGCATTTGAACTTCCGCTCGACAACAATCTATTCCTCAGTACTAATGAATTTCCTTATTTTTTTTTTAATTGATTATTAATCCAATATTTGCCCCGTTACTACTAACCGTCATTCATTTTACAAAGAAACACCTTTCTCTTATCTATTTTGTCTTTTTTTTTGGTTTATTTGTACATACAAAATATATCCCGAGAAAGAGCGTAGATCAATAAAAGCCCAGAGGATAGCCAACCTTTCTTTTTCGTGTGTGCGCACCTTAACGATCGTATTTCTTCAGAAGTTTCAAAATACGCGCCATAACGTAACCCACAATACCTAGAATTTGACGTACGGTCAAAGTCATGGGATTATATATCTTAAAATCCCGAAATTCATGCTCAGTTTTCAGGGACCAGATTAGACGTCCGTGCGTCGTGAATTTTTCAAAATTCAAATCGCACCTTCTCGAATTCTCAGCGAAAAGTTCAAAAACGAACAAAGCCAATGCAACAATTATATATTTTTTTTTCATAACGTTGCAGAAAATTCTTAACAGTATAACATCCCTTTTTGTCATTTCCCTAGCCGTTAAGTTATACAGTACGCGTTATGGTTTTCTAAAACTGTATTAAAAACAACAATCCCACCCATTTCACGTAAACGTTATCCCACGAATTTATCTACATTTCTTGAAAACGTCGCGACGTTTTAGGGAAGCGCATTTTCCTTCTTTGTTCGCGAAATATAATAAATGTTCTATGTAAATGATTGGCGAAACTCAACGAACGTAAAATTGCGAGCGCGTTACGTCGTCGTGGTTCTAGGAGGAATTTCTTTTTCTGGACGAGCGAGTAGCGCGATGTGTATTATTATTATTATTATTATTATTATTGTCATTATGAAATGGTTACTTTCAGAAACACGACGTTTACCGATTACGATACGATTATTACATTGAAAACACGTCTATGTATACAGTTACGTAACATTACACGCTATTGTACTAACTAGAGAATATATATATATACATATATGCATATACATACACAGAATCGATCATGAACAGAACATATACACGTACACACAAGAAATATATATATACTTATATATATATAGCGATTGTATAATTTTATATATATACATATCGAGAGGTATTTCGAAAAATAATATTACTGGCTCTTCAGTCCTTCGATCACCTTCCTCCATTGTCACATTCTATAATTCTCTCTTTTTTATCTTTATGAGAAAATTTAATTGTAAGACTAGCATCAATAACCTTTGTTATTATACGTGCTAATTATCTTTGAGTATTTACAAATTTTTAAAAAAGAGGAATCATATAGACGCTCGTATTTCGTACGTCTTTGTAGTATAGATAATTTTTATATTTTATTCCACGGTCCCCCTTATCTTTATCTTGTTATCGTTCTTTATTATTTGCTATTTCTATTATTATTGTATTAGTAATAAACAACAAGAAACGAATAATTCAGCGCATCTTCGATCGAAGACAACGTACGCTGTACTTGCGTAATACGTGTTACATATAAAACATATATGCCATTTTGCACAGAGCGCAGACGCGTATTTGAAATGCGGTGATTTTACCGCGTAAAGTGGGTTTACCGTAGAAAGTGAAAAGTCTCTAGATAAATGTCCCTAGGCATCAAAACTTAGCAGGTGTTCGTTTACAGGTGCTCAGTCGGCCAGTGCTGGCCGGTGCGGCGTATTCGTGTGATAGGGGGTTTACGCTTCCTCGTAAGAGATCTCCTAGTGAATGCAAAGTTGTACACGGTTACTCGATTCGCCAGGAGTTACTTTTTCTCACGGTAAAAGAAAAAGTCTCCAAGCGTGGCGGAGTTTGATCAAAAGCTCAATGGCGATGCTCCGACTCGGTCTGGTATCAAGGAGAATCGGTTGCCGGGAGAACCGATCGTCGACATAGAAATTCAACAGGAGTTGTCTAAGTTGTAACGTCGCGCACCACGGGAGTGAAGGCTTCTCAGGAAATCGTAGCTGGATATTATGCTAATCACAGCGCGGTCAGAATGCGGGAGGAAGAGCTCGAGATATCACTCAAGGTAGACATATTATATTACTGTGATTTATTATAGCAATTATAAAGATTCTTTCGCTTGTCTACTACTCGGCGTTAGTTTATCTTGTAACTTTGAGTTTGATTTAACGATAATGCTTTGGAAACTGTAGAGTCTCTTCATTTTACAGGATACCGTTGGTAAAGGAATAATGAATTCTTAGAATTACTGTTTTTCTTTACTCTTGACAGTTTCTATGGTGTGTGTATTAGCATGCTATGGCGCAAGATAGAATAGCACGGAGAGAAGAATGTGGTATAGTGAGATTTAAGTGTCACGAGTTTTAAAAACTGCAGGTCAGTGCACGTTTATGATCGATGTATCGAAGGAGGTCAATGACTATACCTTATTATAAAGTTAGGTTGCGGGACGTCTGCTTGCATTGGATAGTAGATTGAAATTGATCTAAGGATAGATAGTCATCGAGTGGCTTCTCTGTATTACTATCTTATACCCTCTTTCTCATCTTATACTCTCTTTCTCCTCTTGAACTTTGTGTAGAGCCGCTGCTGTCTACTTCTATTGCGGTTAACGGTACGTACCGGCGTTTTTCATAGGTATGTGCAGCAAACACTTCCACACGTTACTTTTACTTGGCTTATTTTATACTCTGGCTTCTATTATCAGCGTCACAGTACTGCGACGCGTACTTGATAATCTTACCTGACGTTTACCCTTCTTCTTCCTTGTTTCATTAGCCGATACAGACTATAGGCTGTCGAGATTCTTCGTCATGAGAAACTTGAAGTAATAGAATTATTCTTACTTGGAACAGTGAAGTACTCGCTTCGTATTGCTTGTGGATTCTTGATTTTCTTTATATTGTGTGTGTGTATATATACTAGAGAGTGCTTGGATACCAGAATAAATGGCGTTTATTAGGTTTTTTTTAGTACAATTATTTTTTATTGTTTTTCTTTGCACGCGGGGAATACCAAGTAACTTTTTTTATATCCGTATTAATTAATTAGGTGCGCGATCAATTTATGAAGTATATTTTGAAAGTTTTCGTCGGATCGGGTTTCTTAATTGTGGCACATATATTTATATGCAGGATATGAATATCGCATCCGCGTGGGACGCGAGACACTTTAACGTCCTGCTAATTTAATGTGACGAACTGGTTAATTAAGGACAAGATCAGTGATTTTATAAAGGCGAAAACACGTTTATACGAATTCGCTACGCCGAGACGGAACACGGCCGGTCGTTTCGTATAATTTTTTGCAGCTTTTTTTTTCATGAGAACGATTCGCGACTTTTTAAATATTATTGACGCGAAGCGTTTTGCGAAACAAGCGTTACACTGTAACAGGTGGATCCTGCCTATTGGCTGTATAATTCTTTTTTTCACGAGAACGATTCGCGACGTTTTAAATATTATTGACGCGAAGCGTTTTGCGAAACAAGCGTTACACTGTAACAGGTGGATCCTGCCTATTGGCTGTATAATAATGGCTATAAAAATTCATAAAAATAATATACGTGGGAATAGAAGAATATTTGCTCGCTAACACAAGAACTATGTGACAGAGTTCAGCTGGGACATCCTGTACATATATATAATGACATAATGGCGATCAAATCTTTTTGTTTCGCTTTTTAATATAACTATTTTTTAAATAATCGAACAGGATCCCAACCCATACCATATATATACATATATATGCCTACTAGAAATAAACGTGTACTAGCCATCAGTCGTTTAAGTTTGCGTGTTGGCCTGCAGTTTTATCATCGATCGATCTGAGATCGATCTGGTTCGCGGGCAGTAATGGAGGATCGATCTGTCGCAGTTTAAAATCCGATAATAGTTCTCATAAATAAATCATACATTCGTCCGCGTTACCTCGTATACAAGTAGGACTATTGCACGTTTCTTATTAATTATTAAATCACCCACTCCGAGAATCCGATGCTCATAAATTATTATAATACGAATTTCGTACGTCGATACCATCGACATTCCCACGTTGAGTTTCTCGACAAGCATATAGATATCCAGCCATTTTTTTTCTGCTTCCAAAAATACTCCTACCCAATAAATTATTCGAATTCCCAATTATCTTTTCGTCAGAAAGTAACCTAACCAAGAAGCACTATCCCACAGCTGAACGTCCGTCGCTAATGTTTTTCAAAGGAAATTACATAACCGCCATTCATCGACGATCAATAAAATTGATCCATCGATCGATCCTCGTCAAAGGAAAGTCGGAAGTACGTTTTCCCAGCGGGGATGTAGGGTATTATCGATTAGCCCGTGACACGCGCGCTAACGCGTAAGGCCAGTTTTTTTCTTTTTAGGTTAGTCACGTAGCTCTATAGCTATATAACGGTAGGCTGTGGTTTTTTTTTAAGTTTAATATCTATTTTTTCATATAATTCTTGTTTGCGCCTATCTCGCGCTTCTTCCGACTCCTCGACAACGCTAAACGAACAGTGACGCAGACTTTCGACTGCTGTATGTATGCACGTGGAATTTAAAGAAGGAATGGCGGATGGGCGCCTGGGAGATTCTCTTGGGATCGTTTCCTGATTCGAAGGACCGGTTTTTCTGGGCCGCGCGCGGACTTGCAACCTTTCTTGAGGTAACCCACTTCGTACGGCAAGTGCACCGTTATCTCTTCGATTCGACAGGATAATTTAAGGTATGTCCCGCGGACGAGTCCTCATGCCCATTCGATATTTATCTGTGACACAGGTGATACCCGTGTCACCACCAATGAGCGCCATGCTGGCACGCAGTAGGGAATTATAAAGCCGTTAACAAGTTGACGACATTGCCAGTCATGTATCAAAAATATCTTCAACTTCATGGATGATATATATACGTATAATATCCAGTTAAAAAATTTTCTGCTAATTCCAATCAGCTGTATAATTATTTCTAACGATAGGATACGTCCCACAAGGTTCTTGCAGGTAGTGTATAAATTTTAGTTAACTATCAATTGTTTTTTTGTATAGCCGTTGTTTTGTATTTTTTTTATACTCTTGGGGAGAGGGGTGGGATCTTTGATGGGAATATGGGATTTTGATATATCTAAAGGAATCAGGACTAGCCTTCTTCAATTGTATATACATATATAGTCTAATGTACGTTACAATTTAGCAGAGTTCCTTGGCCATTATTAACCGTGGATTTAGAAAGTCGTGCACGACGATCAAAAGTCTAGTAAATGAGCAGCTGGTTTGTCTTTGCGTAACACCGTCCGGAACCTGTTTCTCGTGTAATTATGTTTAATACGGGAGGAAGGCTACTTGGACCTGAACAACTCACTACCGAAAATTACCTTCTTGTTTGGATCCTGATTATGTTTTTCTTCTTTTGTTTTCTTCTTTTCTTTGCACTGACCACTGTCAGTCAACGACGTGACTTTTCCTTCGGTATTTTAACGGCCTCTTATCCTCATTCTTCTATTTTTGCTCATCTATTTTCTCAGGTGGTGATAGTCGGCAACGGCGCTGTGGGCAAGTCCTCCATGATTCAAAGATTCTGCAAGGGGACTTACACGAGGGACTACAAGAAAACCATTGGCGTGGACTTTCTGGAACGGCAGATCGAGTGCGTTTCCACTTATAATTAGTACGCTAGTTCGCACGTGCTTACCATGCTTGTCGGGTGTTGGTGGTTTTATTGGAAATTGTACAGACCAAAAAAAAAGACTGGTCTGGAGACGCTGCGCTTGATAGACATCAGGTGCAAATATGGAATGGAATTTTCCTTTGGTGGAACAGGAAAAAAGAAGTGTTCTCCACAGAGAGAAATGGTTATTTATTAGTTCATCCGTATTAGGGAATCTCAGACCTTTTTTTTTGTTGATACGGTCTTTTTTTTTGTATTTGACCAGTGGTAAAAATGAGGTTAAAAAATATTTCTAACCGTGAGATATGGATGCTCGTACTTTCCAACCGAGCACCTAGCAGTAATTCTAACTGGAAATCTACGTATAGAATTACGGATAAGGATTTGCATAGCTGCTCTTTGTTCTTCGTAACGCCGGGTGCAGGCTTCGCGGCTCTCTCAACATGAGAAAAACCTTGTGCACTGTTGAATCCGCTAACGAATCGTGAGAATTTCCACGTGAACTTGTCTCTCGAGGACTGTGCGAAACGGTGCTCGTTATTTGCCTCGTGGAAAATTCGTGTCAAAGACGGGTAGTCGCCTCTGTCTCGTTAGCCTACACGTTAAGGTCTACCTGGCGTACGTTTTATAGTTTAAAAATTTTTAAAAAAGTGTAAATAGCCATTAGTCTCGAACAACGTAAATTGCCAATAACATTATAAAGCCGTGAGTACACGTGACAAGTCCTTAATAAATCTATTCGCTCGCACGACGGATATAAAGATACAATTGTTTATAAGACATTTATGAAAGCTTGTTAATGGCAGCGTAGAAAATTTTATTAAGGATGGATTTTTACTATAGGTTAATTGATACGGGCGATAAAATTGTCTTTTTACTTAATTAAGATTTTCTCTTTTTTTTTCTTTACTTATTTCTCTCAGAGTCGACGGCGAGGACGTACGATTGATGCTGTGGGACACTGCAGGCCAGGAAGAGTTCGATGCAATTACTGCGGCCTACTACAGGGGTGCTCACGCTTGCGTGCTCGCCTACTCGGCTACGGATAGAGACTCCTTCGACGCCATTCCCTCGTGGAAGCTGAAGGTACGGACCACCCTGATACTCCTCTACGGAAATAGTCAAGTGGCGTGCCCTCGTGGAGTGTCGAATGAAAAACTTGACTCCTTGAACTGGAGTGCAGGTTTATCCTTCTTGTGGTATACTTCACTGCCATTCGTATCGTAAGACTTGAATTCTTGCAAAGGAAGAAGTCGATTCCACCAGTATCGTCCTCGGCGTCCTTCCTTCAAGAAGAAATTACCAGTCGATCCTTTCCCAGCTTGAGATCTACTGTCGGACGTCGAATAACTTCCTTCTGAGGAAATTCGTAAAGCTCTACGGTGTAGCCAGTCGAGACGAGTTCTAAGGGATAGATAGACGTAGTCTTATCTTTGCATCATATTTTATGGCGCTTCGCATGTAGCGACTTTTTTAGATTTTCTTTAACACTGTCGAGGTATGCCAAGTCGTGTATAACCTGTGGTTAGTCGATGACGTATATAGGCTTATGTGATACGTCACGCTGACTGTTAAATAGTTAAATTTCTGCTGCTTAATTGGGTCGTGACGTAACGTACGAAATAATAGTGTGTGTATATATACTTTGGATATACATATTTTAGAGGTGCAAAATTTTTCTTGTCTCTTATACGTAGGACGTACTTAGCAACAGGATCGATTATGGTTATTATGCGGAATTTTCGAATATACATATTCAGGCTTTACTACTGGATTTAGTGGACGTCATGAATAGTCGATGGTAAATGGTGCTGTCAGTCAAGAGGATGTGACTCATAAATTAAAGGATAAAAAAATGTACAATTGAAACACTTAACTTTTATAATTTATATTTCGTTTGATCATACCTTCTTTATGTTTGGTACGTACTGTATGTATATTTAATCTGTAATTTTAACGTGAACTCTTGTCCGCAGCCCTTAACTGACTCACGTGACTGTTTGCCTTTTTTTCAGGTGGAAAATGAATGTGGAGAAATTCCTACGGTGCTGGTGCAAAACAAGATGGATCTGGTCGATCAGTGTGTCATAGACCCGTGAGTGTATTATCTTCTAGTCCTAGAGTCGGACAAGTAATCGATATACTTTTGTTACATACGTTACAATCGAGGTCTTTTTCTTGGCAACGAAGACTATACCTATATAGGAGACCACGTGTTCCTCAATTACTCTTTATTAGGCGTGTCCAATATATAATAAGGACTTTCTATTGTATTTGATATCCAGCGAAGAAGCCGAGAGACTTGGCAGAGCCCTGGGATGCAAGCTGCTGCGAACCTCTGTGAAGGAGGACGTCGGCGTCGTAGGCGTCTTCAGGCACCTGGCGTCGAGATGCCTTCACGAGATGCGTCGTTGCGAGGACGACTTTCAGGACGACTTGAGGCTCTATTCAGCTGGACCGAGGTCGCCCTCTGTGATAAGTGAGTCTGTTCCTCTCTTTTTTTCAATTCTCTCTTCTCCATTCTTTCTTTTACTAAACAGTTTCACGCGTCCCGCAGATTAATGTTATCGAACGATATATCGAACGGCACTTAATCGAATCGCTCGATCCCTTTATCGAGTTACAGATTAATCGTGTTGGACTTCACGCGGCGAGTCTCAATATAGTTTTCATCGCGTGCACTTAGGCCAGGTGTACGTGTCCTGTATATAAGGATGGATAACCTGGGTATTTATCACGTAAGGATCTTCCTCGCGCACGTGCATTCAACTCTGCAATCAAATGGCGAATCGATAAATCGTATTTGATGATTCTCAATTTAACGGCGAAGCCTTCTGACCAACTTTGAAGATCTATTAATCATTGTCCACTTGCTCGCGGATGGCTAAAGATGGTGATCAATTTAACCCGTGTCTACGTTTATATTGGATCATTTAATAATTTTCATATATTTTTGTCGGGACGTTACGTAAGAGGACGTTACGTTTGTCGGTGCGACAGGTAGCAATTTTTTTTATATCAACCAGCGGGTGGGAACGCGCACGATTTATTTTGCAATTTATGAAGTTTGCCGAGGACTTGAAAAAAAAAGTTATCTAATCTCCGTATCAGGATATATAAATAAGTACGTACGAGGGAATCTGGACGACGTGTTTATTAGCGATGAAAATTATCGCCTTCTGCTCCGTAATTTTTGTTCGTCCAAGCCCACCCGCCATTCTGCTGATCGGTTATTTACCATTGCCATTTGTATTCTGAATTATTCGTGAAAAGTATGCTATAAATGTACTGTTTGCTGTCCAATAGATTATATCGATTTTCCAGCGATACTCTGAAATCGTCATGGAAATAACAGAAAATGCCTATCTTTTTCTTCCTTATACATACATAGTGGCTTAACCGTATGATTATCACGTATGATAAGTAATTTGCGTATATTCCCTAGTTTTATTGTCAAATCCAAAATTAGTACAAGCTGCTCGAGTTTCATAATACATAATGCCGAACATAATATATAAAAATAATCAACAGCTATGTAAAATCCAAATTCCAAAAAGGCATCGCCCATTGAAAAAAGTCCAGACTATCCATACACCAAGGAATATTAATATATCAAAAAAAGTTCAAAAAGCACGATAAGAGTATCAAGCTTAACAGATAACCTGGAATAATAAAAGTTCAAACTATAAAAATAAATTTCATCATCAAGCAAAAGTACAAGCGTAGCTATAACGGTGAATCGTGTATTTTTGGAAAATAATCAACAAAAATAACCGCTCCGCGCATCAGTATACGTAATAACCATTCCAGGATTATAATGAAATCTTAATCCTTAGCTCTAACCTCATCCAGCATACCTCCTGCATCTTCCTGACCATATACTACACGCACCAGGTTGACCTCAGTGGTAGCAGTAATTTCGCAGACTTACGATCAACGCACTCGCTATCTCAACTTGGCTCGTAATCACCTTATACCCTGGACACGCGATCCTGAGTAACGACCTCGCGAACCCCTTGCCCATGGCCTTTTGCGCCAGGAAAAAAAAAATAATTACTTCTGCCAAGATTTCCAGTGACCGGTCCTAACGTCACGCGATATACCCACGTCCGAAACAGTTGCCCAACCCCGTACGAAATAGCATACGCATGACCTCAAGGAACCTGCCGATTCGTTCAGCCCGTTCTGTTTGCGGCTACCTGGTGAGATCGATACGTCTACGGATGTAGCCACGGTCACGCCAACTATCCTGGCCTCCATAACGTATTAGTCACTTCGTATATCTATCTAGAGAAACGTACAAGGGTTATCCTGGCGTTACTTTAGGATGGCGTTGATCAAGCACTAACCTCAAAATACTCGTCGATTTGACATACGCGATTCAGATCTAGGCCGTGGGGGTTCCTGGAATATCCGTATACATACGATACTGTAGTAGTCAGTGTAAGTAGTAGACAGTGTAAGTATTAGAGCAGCATGATAATATGGATACAAACGTGTGGATTGATCTCTGATATACACAGCGAGAAATTAACTTTCTGATAACGCCATTTTCCCAGAGCACGTTAACGCAATTTACTGCGGAATTTGCCGATCGTTGTATGGACTTTTTCCTTCTTGTATGTACGGTATTACGCATACGCGATTATACAGTACTGTATAGTATCTTACGTGTATAGGGTGTGCAGTATGTAATGTGTGAACGCGATGGACCGGTAATGCCGGGCAAGATTATCGTTAGGTTAGGCGTTGATTACTAGACACTATGGGTTTCTAGTATATATATATGTTTGTGTATTATACATTGGTCAGAGAGAAAAAGCTTTTAATGCTTTTGTGCCTTTTATTTTGGATATTATCAGCTGGGTATACATTGGTAAAAGAAATGTATTTTTTTTTAATTTTGTACTTTGTCGTCGAACGAAATGTGAAGATTTTATAATGACGGTGTAAGGACACTGGATTGAAAATGATTTCATTAAGATTGTCTCGCCGGATGTCTATACTGGGTAGTGGGTTGCGTTACTGTACTGCTGCATGGGAAAGGTTTGTTTAATGAGCTGGCGGGTACAATTATGGTGGAATTAAAGAAGATATTCCCAGGAGTGTTTTTTAATTGAGGGGGAACCGTATCGTTTATCGATGCGTTTTATGTTGTATAGTGAAGATATTGAGACGTGACGAGGAGTTAAGGTTTGTTTCTTGTTACTTTATAGGTGCCTTCAGTCCGAATGGTTCTACGGGTGGACGTAGTACCGGAAATGGTACGATCGTGCTGCGACCTGGTGGGAAAACGACGCGGAATCACAAGAAAAAGAATTTTGTCAAGAACGCCTGCAGGCTTCTCTAATCTACAGGGAAGACAGTCGCTCTCCCCTTCTCCCCCTGCAAAACTGTGTTCTTTGATCGACGGGAATCAAAAATCAGCAAGAACTGTCGCGATAATCAAATATCAATCATAATATTGCTGTGACGACGACGTCACTGACCAATGGAAAAGGAAGGACGAGGATAAGGAAGAATAAAGAGAGGCTGTCGCGCGTCAGGGATTATTATAATTTTCGTGGTTCCTTTTTTTTCTTTGTTATTTCTCAAAATCAAAAAATGACTCTGATCGTCCAAAAGAGTATTGTCCCTGAAAAGGAGGGGAAAAAAAAGCACTTGAACGGCGACGGCCTCCACAAGAAAGAGTACCTTTGCTAGCATAAGAAGCCAATTTGTAAATATGTATTTTAGCATCGTACGTACCTATTATCATTGAAGGAGTGACTAACCGGTTTTTCTATTGATTTTTATATTGGCACAGCGCGGCTAGTGACTCCACGCCCGATAGGATTCACACGGTAATATCATATTTCGTGCCGTTATTCAAACGCTCATATATGTGTAGGCGATACGTACGGGCGCGTTCGCAATGCTGTACGTCGCCCACGGTTCCAGAAGGATGCTGCAGTCGCGGTTGCATCATTCGAGGGACGCGCGTTCGTTGTCGCGTGAATAATTTAACTTGTCTCACTGCGCCGATCGACAAGGTACAATAACATAATTACGTAGGTGAATGTGAGAGGCGCAGTAATTAACCAAATATAAATAAATCCATAAGAACCAATCACTGAAAGAATCGTGGATCATTATGTTATTTTTATAATTTTTATACCAAGGACCAAGACGCGCCTAATAAGTCTCTGTAATTAATGCCTTTGCGGTACTCCAAGCGTATCCAGTGTGAAACTCTTCTTCTTCTTTTTCTTTTTTCAATCTTTTACACAGTCTGTGATCTACAGCAGCTTTCCGGGAGTTGCTGTGAAATAAAAAAATACTTTCCAAGTATTTATTACGAGGTAGTAAAGTTTGAACGATATTATATAGAGTGAACGTATTGTCAAATGGCCTTCACCTTTAGCAAGGTCTTCTGGGGAAGGGCCGATGACCGACTGGATAGCGTCAAGGCACATCTCTCTGGCATCTCTACGTAGTGATGCGACGGCGCGGGAGAGGCCTTCCGCCATGAATTCTAATTTTATTACCCGTCACAGTGGTAAATATGCAAACGATATTCCAGAAGAAGAGATGCTCGTCCATGCGAGAACTTCATTAGCCAATAACGGCTGCGGCATGGCTTTGAAAAATATTTGAATGCAACAAAACTTCTTTTAATGGGGCCCAAATACTTTATTTTTGTCTGAGTCAAAAACCATGCCGATTGATTCTCGCTTTTAATATCTTATAATATTCAACTATTCTTGTATCAAGGACAGTGTATCGACTTTGTTGAATAACTTTAACTTAGGAACAGTGTAAGGAGGTTACTGTCGAACAGGTTCTATTACTGTCTATATTGGTCAAGTCTTTTCCTAGCATTAAACTTTATTGATCCGTTTCCTGGACTATAGCAGACTATTTCTTGCAAAACTGGCACCCTGTACGCGATATTGTTTATATTTTTAGCCATTACCCTATCATAATTTACTGCGATAACCGCACAGTTCTGATGAAAGTTAATCGATATTCGCCATCACTTATTCACGGAGTAACGATGGGCGTTGTGTTTTTAATAAAATTAATTATCGACAAAGGATACTGGAAATAACCAAAGGGGACAAACAGAATTTATTTTCATACTTTCGAGTAGAATTAGAGACAGTTTTTGTAAGAGTGAAATTCCTTGGGACTTTTGATTTGTCGAAAAGAAATGATGGACTCTCTGTAGTTTGACTGTTTATTATCACAGAAATGACAATAGACGTATCTTTTTTGTAACTTGTTTTGTACATCGCAGATTAACCTGGACCAGAAATATCTAAACGCGTTTTTGACTCTCTGCCGTGTGTGGTCCAGCAAAGTATTGTGATTCGCATGAAATACAATTACTCGTGAAATTGAAAATACACTGGATAAACTTACAGGTATAAAATAATAGTGTTTCGTTCAGCCTTAACGCTACTTTGGTCACTTGACAGTAACACATAATGTATTTTAGGTATGAACAAGACATTAATATAAATTTAATTATATCTCAAAATCACGGCCATTTACTTTTCTCTCTTTCTTAAAAACGAGAAGCTAGTTTCGTAATATTTATAAGAGCGTTCATGCAGTTGGAAGAACATATAATTAAAGGACAACGTTGAGGATAACAAACCAACTGTAATACAATAATGTTCATTGTAATTGGCTAAACAAGGGGTGCTCGTGTCACACAATATGAAATTTGAACATACGAGTCTTATATACAATGTAGGTACCACTTTTTCTGGAATTCATATAAATGGTTACGAAGAGAAGGAAAGGAAACGATGAAGAATTAAACGCTTGATATTGAATGTAATAAAAGGAACGTTACTAAAAGAAGTTAGTACAGGAGAAAATGTGTAAAGGAACTACTCCATTGTTGAACTTCAGGATACTATACCTTTTAAGAGTATCTTTTTTCGTGATAAGCATCCCTATTATCATTCTTCACCATGATTAACTTCTATTTGCGTTATCTGAATAATCACCAGTACGTATTTATCAAATGAAGCAGTAATATTTCCAAATAGCGTACGTTTAGCTAAAATTCATATAACACAAACATACATGAATTTTCATCATTTTGCAATTAGGTACATAGCGCGAGTGCGTACTTTGAGTAGTCCGATCAAAAGTGCAATTTGAGCGCTAGATATCGCATTTTATTCGAAAGAATTTCGATGACTAAGTCGCGTCTTGTTGCCGCGAGGAATGCTGCATTTCTCCATTTGTTTTGTGTGTCGTCTTTCTTCTTTAGTCCGCGTTGTCTTCGAATCTCCTAGGTAAAGCTTCTACGGAATATTTCCTGACAGGAATCACCCCGCTCTGTATGCTTTGCATCGATTATACGGCCTGGCTGCGTCGTGGAATCTTTACAAAGAATTACATGTAGTTTTTGCAATGGAAGGGCTGTTTGGTTTCCATCTTCATAATCATGCAGCTACTGTTTGCTCTCACTGCATCTCTATGGTGTGCATTTTGTCAATGTAGTCTAGGAGGCCCTGCAACCTTTTCTTCACGCGTTTCTGATCGTCCATCGTACAGCCAAGAATAGCCATTTCGAAATTTTTATCTGAATTTCCTGTACTATGTGACGAACAAGCATTCATGAATGCTGCACAGCGCTGCCGAGTACTAAACGGATCATTACGTAGGCCAACAACTAAACTATCGATAAGACCATTCACCTACGATAGAAAAAATTAGTTATAAATTCATATCAACCATTATTCTTTTTAGGTGGCATTTATAGTTCTAGTCAAATACCTACCTGATGCAATGCTTCCTGCTGAATATGATCACGTTGAATTTTAACAAGAACATCGACTGTTAAGCAGCGCATTGATAGTCTTTCGGCGTATCTCAGTACATCATCTTTGTCAGCTAACAAAATAATAATAACACATTTTTTATTAGAGACTGTAGAATAATGAAAGCTTCAACTATCAGAAAACTTCAAAATACTATCTACTGTGACACAAATAATTATCACTGAAATCTAAATGATCCAACAAGAGCGAAAGTATCATCAAAATCAGCTGGTCTACACAAAATTCCAATTTTCCTTTTAAGCTACTCCCAGGATGTGACCACTTATCAGCAGTGCGTTAAAAATACCAGATTGAGAAACAACGAAGTTAAAAAGGAAGTATAGAAATTACTCATATACGAGAGGCCAAGTTAAAATTATGGAGCAACTTCTATAGTCTTCCGGCCGGCAGCGGATTTTTCTAGAGAGTTCGAGAGAGATAGTCGTGACATATAGAAGTTAAAAATAAAACTATTAGTCTATAAAATAAAAATACTTACCATCCTCAAGAGAACAAAGAAGATCGTTGTTACGAAGAGTATCCAAAGTAGTAAGAAGAGTGTCTTTCTCTTCCTCGAGTCGCCAAGCGTTTTTCCTCAGCTGTTCGACATGGATCTCGATCGAGTCAAGAAGCTTGACTAACCTATCTTTCGGTTTTGTAGAAAAGTCAGTATCAGAACTTTCCATAATGTGCGGCAATGGGCTCTCCATCCTGAGAGTATTAGCGAAATTGACCTCCAGTGGAATACGTAGAGTTTCACTACGTTAATAATGAAATAAATAGAATTTCGCACAGCCCCGGTTTATACGTAATTATACCGCACGCACTATTCGATAATGGTTATCACTTGTTACTATACGTTACTTCCCTTACGAATTGCGTGTTGCTCGCCTCCCTTGAGGCTCGAAGACTGTATAAAAAATGATATTCGTACACAGCAACCCCTAACAGCTGACACAACTATTGCAATTACGCGAATGTCAGGCACATCGTTAAATCACTTTTCCGAGCAGATAATATCTCCATCTATCAGTTTTTTCAGGTACTACAAAATTCGAGAAGATACTCGCTGAATCTTAGGCATGAAATAATGTTAAAGAAGAGAAGAGAGTCTCCTGTGTAAAAGAGTTCGGCGGTAAAATAAAATAAAATAAAATTTCAGTGACCGCAGCGCTCTAGAGCATTTGCGGTTTAAGGTGAAGTTATATTATACACGTCTATGCACAATCTATGTAAAGCATGAAAGAAGGCTGTTCGTTTTCATCGTTTTCATGCAATTGCTGTAATCATTAAAGACGTCGCGCGAAGTGAGGTTAGGCGACACTATTCCTCTGAGTCGCATAACCAAATGGTGTACAAACGCTGTCTCGTTACGACAAACTACGTCAGCTGATAGGAACGGAAAAATAAATAAGTAAAGAGTAAGATCGTTTCGGTGCTGAGCTACGCGGAAGAGGATCATCGCCATGGCGGAATTCGCGTTGGGCGAGCTCAGCGGCGAACAGACTGAAAAAGTTCTTCAGTTTCAGGTGATTGTGATAATAATAGGAATAATAACAACAACAACAACATCACCGGAAATTATAATGGATTACGACAATGACATTTGTTTTTGGAGCAACATTGGAATTCTCTTCTGGAACAGTTCTTTAAATTTGTCCTTGGCATCTTTTGTTGACTTCAGGGAGATTATTAGAATATTAACTGACGTTTAGGTCGAATGCTACATATTTCTTTGAATTGATAATGTTACTTGATTAGGTTTGGGTTAGAATGTTTTGGAGCTAGTCATTGTCAAAATTGTTGTTAACGAAACATTGTCGTTTCAACGACATTGGATTGTATGAAATGTTCATTCCTTCCGTATTGAAATGTAATTGTATTTTAAAGATTATTTCATTCTAGGATCTAACTGGAATCGAGGATCTTTCCATATGTCGTGATGTATTACAAAGACACAATTGGAATTTGGAAATTGCTGTCCAGGTAAATGTATCTTAGGACAGCTCATTTTCCAAAGTATTTGAATTGCATGATTAATTGAATAATTGCAATTTTGTCATTATAGGAACGATTAAATCTTTACGAAGGCAGACCATCGATGTACGCCCAGGATTCAAGATCGCGACCACCACCGGTCGTCGATGACACTGGTTCTCGAATTTACTTCAGTCCGGCTGGAAGCTCTGGTGGTGCTGCTGGTGGTTTATTATCCTATGTTTTTTCAATGTGCTACCATTTGTTCAGTGGTATTTTACAACTCGTGTTGGCCATATTTAGATCAAACGTTCGACCTGGTAAGATTCATAACCCAAATTACATTGCTTGTCACTTGGATCGGACGCAATTAATTGTTTGTTCATTTCAGTATCATCCGATCCAGTTCAAGATGTCATGAACTTTATACGCTCATATGAGGAACGGTATGGCACTAGTCATCCAGTTTTCTATCAAGGATCGTACAGTCAAGCTCTTTCAGATGCTAAACAAGAACTTAGATTTTTACTTGTTTACTTGCACAAGGATGAAGCTCAAGATATTGAGCAGTGGTGCAGGTAATAATATACATCGATACGAATACAGTCAGTAATACTGACTTATGTTCTTCGTGACAATTGAATATTTTTAATTTCATGCAGAAATACTTTGGCTGATCCCGAGGTTGTTCGTTACATTAACACGCATACGCTTTTTTGGGCGTGTAACGTCCAATCAGGTGAAGGCTATAAAGTTGCAGAAGCACTACGAGCTGGAAGTTATCCATTTTTGGCTCTCATTGTTCTGAGGGACAATCGTATGACGATAGTCGGCCGGTCAGTATAAGAAATTGATCCTTGATTGAGCAAAACTAATTTTTTTTCTAATATTTCAGTATGGAAGGTATTCCGTCACCGACAGAACTCATTTCTCGACTGCGCACTTTCATTGACAACAACGAAATTAGCCTCATTCAAGCACGACAAGACAGGGCTGAACGTAGCGCAGCGCAATCATTACGGCAACAACAAGATCAAGCTTACGAGGAGTCATTACGAGCGGATCAGGAGAAGGATCGAAAGAGAGAGGAGGAACGACGAGCTCGTGAGGAACAGGAAGCCAAGGAACGCGAGGTCATCAATGCACAGGAAAGGGAAATTCAACGAATCCGTATGGAGAAAGAACTTACAATTCGTAAAGTTCCTTTAGAACCTGAACCATCGAATCCCAGTGCGTGTCATCTGCAAATTAAACTTGGCGAACGGACGCTCAAGCGAAGGTTTCTTCTTACTGATACTATTGAGGTACGAATCATTTTTATTGATACAATATAAATAGTTTATATTAAACATTTCAGAACTATTACTTGCGTATCTATAAACAAATTGAACAAGACATAATGTATATGGTTACGGTTTCAAAGTGTACAGTCATTGCTACAGTTCACTAATTCTATGTGCGCATATGTATTCGGAATGATAAGCTCAGAAGATACTGAAGTTTTTTGTCTGATAAAAAATGCGACCTCAACTCCGTTTAAATTAATGAATAATTTTATATCTTAAATCGAACTGATCCAGACGTCTTTATCATTTTAGGATGTATACCACTGGATCTTTAGCCAACCGGATTCACCGACCAACTTTGAAATCACCACTAGCTATCCGAAAAGGGTTCTTTACCCAATAGACGAAATCCAGACACTGTTGCAAGCCGGCCTGACATACCGGGAAGTCCTTCACGTGAATGATTTGGATGACTAACTCGTCGCTGCCCCACAGTTCGCGTGTCATTCCCAATAGCGATGATACCGTCGAAAGAGACATTTATTAAAAGATAATAATATATATTTGATACATTCTAGTATTTTACGTGCGGCACATAGCCGGCAACGGAAAGAATTCGCTCTAGGACTGAGAAATTCATCGGGACCGGCGACTTTACACAGTCTTTCTTCAGTCGGAATTTATTTGCTTTTTGTTTTTTCATTAAAATTACTTTTACGTTAACGGTGGAACGCGAAGACTAATTGTTAAGCTGATAATCAATGTCATCGTTTGATTGCACGGAGTCGGTTTGCCAGTTAGGTAGATAATTTTCATATCGTTCATCAGAGATAAGAACGAAGGTATAATTAACTTATCGAATTCTCTCAGATTATTGCAGTATAAATTTTATTTCGATCGCAACCATATACATTGAGAAAATTTCATTTTCTGTTGCTGCAACTACGCGAAATTTATTCCAAGGTAGAAACAATTCGATTGCTATCCTAATACGTACTACGTACAGCTACGTACTACGTACAGTTACGTACTGATGCTTGTCGATGAAAAAGTGACAGGGCATGTAAAAAAATCATTTTAAAATTTGGTTTCTTCGATAGAATGATTTTGCATTGGAAATAAAAGAAATTGTTTTATCGCGCTTAATTACTTATATTACTCTAAAGCACAATGAATCGGTGGGGATATATATTCCCTAGGAGACAGTCCTAAGGCGTATCTAAATTCCTAAGCACGCACCTGATACACTTAATAGTAAATATGTCCGCGGATAACATTGAAATAAAGGTGTTCTGCGTGATTAATGTGAAATGCATTGTTTGGGTACAGTATATCATTGGTACACAATACCAGTCAACATTTGAGCACGTCGTGTTCTAACGTGACAAAATTATTGAAATTTTGCATATATTTAGCGTTATTATAAAACGACAAGTGAACGCGAAACGTCTGGGCAGAGTATTGTGGACCATTAATATAATGAATATTAAAGTTATTTATGTATAAAATTCTGCGTAATCGACATAATCGTCCGACGTCGAAGTATTTACGTTACATTTTTGCAATATGGCGTTTACGCCAAATTGAAGAAAAATTCATTAAGTATGACACTGTTTAGTTCAATTCTTAGTAAATCGTATAAGTATAATATATCCATCTGATTTGTTGTCTGGGTCATTCAGATGGATACCGTTGTTTTTCCCTTTTTTTCTTGTACTTGTAATAGCAGTTCACTACATTTTATCGAAAGTCTGTTCGGTAGGTCGTCGGTTTCGCAATATTCGCGAAATAATGCGGCAGCGCGTCTCGGATGGAATCTTTAGCATTTATATGTATAAATCTTAAGACGTAGCCATTAGGCTAGTGTTACACGAATGAGGTTGAGGCAGGCTGGATATTATGAAAATCATGGAGGATTTTCAACAGTAATATTCATCCATTTAGAAGAAAGGTGCAAGATTTCTCAATTCTTGAATGATAAGAATTATGTTGAGTACCATTGTATTACTTGTCGATGAAATAATGACAGTATCATTGCATGGTACGTAAACATATTATTATTGTTCATGATGGAACATCGAAGTCCTTCTGATGTTACAATAGGAAGACGAGCAATTGAAAGAAATTAGTCTACACCCATGTAACCATATAGATTTTCTTAAAAATAGTTAACAAATTACTTTGAGAGTCTTAACGACAAAGAACGTGCCCTGCCATCGTCCTTGGAAGTGGTCTGCTTCCACTTTTCATCTGGAAATTTTTCTTAATTTCCTGTATATATACCTATACCTAAACGCACGGCGTGTAATCTTTTTTTTTTAATCCGTGGATCGCAGTGCATAAAAAATCTTTTTGGAATTTCGCGACAACACATACCATCTAATACTTTGTATTAAATACATGGCGAATCGAATTTGTACGTTTACCGATGCTGTACATCAATAAATCTCGTATCACTCGAATAGACACGTTTTATATTAGCTCGTGCTAGATATCGATATAATTTAAGTAATGAACATCGTCAAAAATTAAAACAACATCCTCTATCGAATAAGGCACGACTGTGACTTGTTATAACAAGTTATAAATATTGATGAGCTTTTGTCAATTATCAACGAAAGACCGCAAGCCATACGCAATTGCATCGAGCCTTATATTTAAACAAATCATTATGTTTCTCTATCTGACGGTCTTCTTCGTTATACTAATCAGTATTTTTGCAATATCTTACTCTCGAGTCTCGTAAGTGCATTTTACATTTTTCAATCTCAACGTTCATTTCATTTTGTGCGATACAATAGGGGCATCTTTGTCGCGGTGTCGTAGAAAATTCTTAGGTTTTGAATAAAATTTTAATATCTTCTTTTCCTTAGATATCGAGATAACGCAGGACCTGGACTGCAGTTACCGAGAGTACAACTTGTCGCCAGGACAACCACTTCGAGGAGGCTTTCGGAAGGGAACGTTAAGCATGGCAAAGAGGTATCTTCAGTGGAAAATAATACAACTAAAAAGTTAAATGACGCCGGGAAGGATATCGACAGAGATATCCTGTTACTGGAATGTACTACCGAGGATGAGGATGACAAGTTTATCATAGCAGAAGGTACAAAATTGTTGGAGATCCAGGAAATCTGAGACGGATTCATTACCTTTTTTTTGTTTTCGCAGATTCCGATGCTTCGCTTCAGCACACGGTTGCGAATAAGTCCTTGTCAAAGGATAAGGATAATCAGGAATATCTTTTGGAGGCTCTGCAATACTTTGGGCAAAAGAATCCGGGACTTTCTCAGCCAAAACCTAACACCACTAATATATACAATTTGATTCTACAAGAATCCTTAAAGGAGACCAGTAGTACGACGAAGGACGATATCCCCATCACCAACAAGAATAGCACAGAAGCGGAGAAACCAAAGAGGCCAATCAAGAAAGAGAATTTAGAAGGAAAGCCAGATTTCAATAGCCTGCAAACTATACTGGATATAGTAATTCGCGAAGATACTTCAAAAAACATCAATTGAACTCCACAATGTAAACGTAATAAAAGCCCTCGAGCCTTTCTAAAATAGTTTCTACGCTATTCTTCTCTAAATTCAAGAATTACACGTAATTTACTATTTCTCCGTGCGTTACAAAGAAAATTTTAATGGTAGGCTTTTTTAATGTAAAAAACGATATTTTTGTGACAGCGTTAAGATCTTTTCCAGTTTATAACAGTATTGAACTGTATCTGGGGTATTTTGTCGGGTCGAATGATCTCACCGATGATCGGTCGTGTGGTATGGTGTTGTATGGTGAAGTGTGTTGTTGTTGCAGAGGGCAGCAGTAGTAGCGTGGCCTCATAGCCGAGGCGAGGCCTTCAGTGCGAAGTGGAGGCCAGTGCGGTTTTCGTCCGATCAAGAAATGTCTGTTTATAGATCGATCGTGTGCTCGAAAACGCACCGCCCTTGTATAATTGCGCGTAATCCGGCGCTGATTCCGAAGCACTAGCAAGCCACGATCAACTGGCCTCCAAACGTGTCCTGAACGTGTTCCTTCCGTGCTTCCTAGGCTGCATCGAAACCGGCCGCGAGCCACAGATGGTCGCCTCGCGATCGCCGACCACTGTATTTATAGGCGACCAGTTTATTTTTACGTTCAACTTAGCCATGCCCGGCCCCTGAAGGATTTTCACGTCCTCGCGTAAGTTATCTATATAGTCCCTGATTACGATAAAACGTTGAAAGCCATCCTCCAGCCGAGATTACGCCTAACATTATGCGTGGGTGTGAGACGTGAAATTGGAAGGTTTACGGAGGAATCTTTTCCTTATTTCTCATACTTTCGAGGCTTTCAATACTTTTTATTATCTTGCTTAATCGGTATTATACTGCGATTGTCTAGTACGTTGGACCGAAATCTTCCAGCGGATGATACTTCTATTTTTGGCAAGTTTGCGCTATTCGAGAGAAGGATATTCAGCCACGGTAATGCTAATGTCATGACAAATCTATGACGAGTACCACGATGACTCGGTTGAAGGTTAGGTTCGCAAATATTCCGGAGTGCCGGATAAGAAGTACAGTGATTCGCTATTCCGATGGAATTATTACGCACGAGACTAAGGATTTACAAATCGAGAGGATAACTTAATTCGCTTTGTGGCATTTCAAATGGAAGTTGGATGATTTTCAAACGTTTTGGGGGCGGCATTTATTTTTTCCATATATTTCGTTACGATTTTCATAGTTTTCTGTTTACCGTTCTTTTTATATATATACATATATTTGAGTCTATTTTTGGAGGAATAAGTAGTTTGAACCCTTTGAGTAAGTGATGGTGTAACTTGGACACCTTTTATGGCCAGTTAATTTCAACTCAATACCTTTTTAGAATGGCTCCATGTAAGTTCGATCTTTGGACTATGCTCCGATATATATTTTTAATTATTCTTTCTCCAAACTAATTTTATTCGGTAATATTTAATCTTTCCAATGTCCATTTCTCTCGCGATGTAATTTGATGGAAAATATTTTTTTTCGACGTTATGATAGAATAAAAGCACATCCATCTAGATTGACACCCTTTAACACTTGAAGCATAAAGTCTTAATAACACGTCCTGCATGAAATAACAGTTATTTACATAGTTGTAATATTTGTTTGTCTTCTAAATGTTTCCAATGTGTCTGTCAGCTTTTGGGATTGATACCTTGACTTACCAATGAGTACAAAAGAGCAAAAAATCCATTTCAATAATCGCCTTAATATCTTCCATTAAAACTGTCGAAGGTATTCATTCGTGCCAACCTGTAGAAAATAACGAATAGCGACACGTCAATTTATCAATTCGATTATCCATCAATTCAAGTTACAACCTAGAAGCAGTATATTTCAAGATATCTTCATAATATATTTATTATTGTTTACTATACTTAACGCATTGGTGGTATTGTATTCTTTCTTTCTGGACGTAGTACAAACTATAGTGTGTCATCCTCTAGTGAAGAAGTGAGCCAAGAGATTAATCTTTCAAAATGCATTATGTGTTTGTTCCTAGCGCGGTGGTGTGTGACCCTGTGAGGTGACAGAGTTTGGCCCAGCGTCCAGTGACACTGGTCCATCGAGGACTGATAAGAGCTTAAATCATTAGACCAGAATGGAGTCCTCTTCCGTCGCAGGGCGCAGGCGCATTGCCACTAGGCACTCTGCCGAGGATCAGGCTCTCGATCAAATCGCCAAGGAGGTACGAGCCTAAAACGTGCTAACTCTATTGTCCTTTAACTCCTCTATAAATTCTCGTGTGGCTTAGTCTTGGAATAGAACAGCTTGGTGATGATTGTAACAACCGCTTACGTAGAAGTGTGTACAACCTTAGGTATATTATACAATAATACCATACACAACGTTTGTATAAACAATGTATCCAATTGAATAGTAAATTATATGTACTGGGTGATAACTGGTGATAACAGGTACTTGAGAATTGACAAGACTAATTATCTGTGTACAGCCATTAACATTGTAGTATGTGTAAATAATAAAGGTAACCCGCATGTACCTCTTGGCGACACAGGCGCAGATTGTTAAACGAATACAAAGTCGAAGGAATGGTTAAAAAGCGTAACTATAAATAGTAGCGGATACTTCAGCGGGTTTTGATAAGGGCGGAAGCTGACAATACCGCATGTTTAGATTAAAAAAAGAAATGTCGGTGAATAGAAAAATATATTCGTATTAAGCGTTTTCTAACGATGCGTTCAATCCGGAGAGTTTCTGTATAAGAAACCGGATCTTCCTTCGACGAATGAGCGAAACGGAAGGTACTCGTTCAAAAGAAATACTGCGAATTGTAGACGACGTGAAAAAGTAAGGTAAATTCAATGATTAAGGTATTTGTAAAGTCCAATTGATAGTCACGACGCTCAATGTGCTTTGAAAAATAAAAGGAATCGTGACAGGTGAGGCTTATCTGTTGCGCATGGATGTTTTCTGTTTCCAGCACGAGGTAGTGGGAGACCGTGTGCCGATGTGCATGATAAGAATTTCTACAGTAAGCAGTACTTACGTGGGCAATGGCCGGCCGATCCACGCTCTGAATGTGACTCGAATCATTTATACGCGAGCTCATAAGAAATTAATTTACTCTGACCGTTACGAATTCTTGAACATAAAATTTGTCGTATCTTACACCGTGAATCGTTTCGTTAAACTGCTCGATGAATATACAAAAAGCTGTAGGGAAAAAACCAATTGATCCGAACGATCGACGACTTAATCGATACTGGATGAATGGATCGTGTCATCGATAAAAATTTTCGATAACGATTGGATTCCTGTGATAATGTATCTGATAATTTGCTACTTTATTCGACCGGTAAAAAATTAACATGGACGAGTCGAACAACTGCTTGGAAGACGTGTTGCTCGACACGTGTGAAGATATAAACATTTACGAGGTTCTGGATGTCAGTGCGCAGGAAGTAATGAGTTTTTGAATAATTTAGAAACTGCATACGTAGACCGACGAGCCACCGTCACTCATTTGATAATATTACAACTAAAGTCACGAAGTTACCTTCAGCCACTTTAATTAAGATTTGAAAATTGTCAAAAAAAAGTATCTGCACCGTTGACTGGCTCTTGTCGAGTAACTTCTGGAACAGTCTTGAAAAATTGACCGTTAAGACGGATTAGCGTTGATTATTTGTAACTAATTGCTGGGCCAGTTAAGTTTCTCGCAAGGAAACAGTACGGCGCGGTCTAGCAAGGAGGATGTTCTTTGTAACAGGATGGATTTTTGGTACGTTCTTTCAGGCAGAAGCCCGTTTGGCTGCACGGAGACAGGCCAGGGCTGAGGCCAGAGAAATTCGAATGCGAGAGTTAGAACGTCAGCAAAAGGAAGCCGAGGAGAATGCCGATAGGGTTTACGATATGTGTACAGGTGAGGATCCACGTACGTTTCCTGATCGCATTTGCGTATATATTTTATTATAAATAATTTTTATTGTTCCTCGCTTGCTCATTTTGTCAAAAAAAATTCTTATAGCTGATGCCAACAGAACCATGAGGGTGACGCCAGATCCGGTGCGAAGTTCTCGCTTATTAGCGAACACTAATAATTTTCAGTCAAGTAGACGGTCTTCCGAGGACTCTCTTGAGGATGCTGGACTCAATAGAGATCTTCGAGTGAGTTAAAAATAATATTTTATTGTACATTGTAGAGTTATTCGTTGCACCTTATACCGCAAACACGTAGAAATGATCTTCAACTTTTTTCCCCCCCAGTAGATATTCAAGAGCAATCGTCGTTGTCAAATCTTGATCCATGACCTTTCTTTAATGGTCCATTCACCAAGCAAAATTGATCACACGATATGTGATTCGAATTAATCTTCACGTTCTCTAAACACCATGCTCAAAGTTCAACAGATCATTTCATTTCGATTTTTCTTTTTCTAGCTGGAACTTAAGGAGCTGGAGGAGAAGTTCAGAAAAGCGATGATCGCAAATGCTCAGCTAGACAACGAGAAGTCCTCCTATGCATATCAGGTTGATCTTCTCAAAGACAAGCTGGAAGAGTTGGAAGAAACAGCAGCCCAGTTACGCCGTGAACTACGAGAGAAGAATCGAGAAGCAGAACAGCTCAAGAGGGTCAGTCAACGGCTCAAAGAGGATTTTGATTCTTGTAGAGCTCAGCTACTCGAACGGGACACATTAATTGAAGCAAGTTATCAATTTTACTAGGCAGCTCCAAGTTATACATGCATTGTTGTTTTAAACGTTATTAACATTGTTATCATTACTTTTGATTTAGGAGAACGGTCTGGTCATTGTTGAGGATGAAGGTAGTGAGGACGAGGATACTGAAAATGAAAACAGTTCCAGGGGACCCAGGAGAAGAGTTCTAGTCAGCACCGAAGCTGCGGAATTGCTGCAAAATGCAGGAGAAGGATCTTTAGGTATGCAGAATAATTATGTACGACGCATTTTTGTTTATAATAAAATACGTTCTTATGGAATTGTTATATTATTGCAGACGTTCGACTTAGAAAATTCGCTTCGGAGAAGAAGGAATTGCAGGATGAAATTCGGCACTTGAGACTCGAACTGGAGGAAGCTAGAAACAGGGTAAGGTCCGAAAGATCGCCAGGTTCTGTTCTAGGTAAGTGTTTAAAAGGTACACTAAAACGAAGTAACGTTTAACTCTTTAGTATTTTTCAAAAACAAGCAACCTGGTTTTGCTGTAAAATTATTTCTAATAACGATCCTAATTGCAATTCCACGGCTTGATCAATCGTTCCAGGCTGCTTATCAGACTCCGAGGATGTTCAACGGGAGGCGAACAAGCTCTTGGCTGACTACAAATTCAAGTTACAAAAAGCTGAGCAGGATATGTCGACATTGCAAGCGACGGTCGCGAGGCTGGAGAGTCAAGTAATACGATACAAATCGGCAGCCGAAGCCTCGGAAAAGGCTGAAGATGAGCTTAAGGTCGAAAAACGAAAACTCCAGAGAGAAGTAAGTTTTTCATATCACAGTTTACTACCATATTTACTATCAAAAGTGAATCCGCATCGCGTCACTCAAAGAAACAAGGCAATTCCAGGAATACGAATTGTTAATACGTCATTAATACCAGACGTCCATCGTTAATCGATAGCAGCAGCTCAATCTTGGCTGACTAAAACGATTTTTTGATATTCCAGATGATTTCCGATTACTTTGACGAGTGTCATTTCCAGTGAGCGACTGGGTGAGCTCAAATAAGAGTGACCCCTATTTTCGTTTTACTAGTCTCGCCCAAACCACGTTCTATTCATTAATTCTGTTTGATGTACAACGTATCCTCTTTTCCTAGGAAACAAATTCCAGAAAAGCATATCCGCGAAATGTATTTAGTTCTCTATGACATTCTTGTTCAAGTTCCACTTTAACACTCAATATTATAAAATTGTTCATCACCCCTTTTTTCTGCTCCACAATGTGTCCAAGCATCGTTATCAATGTATCCATTAGTTCTGACTGCTTGAAGTCGTACCTAATGAATTATGTGAAATGATTAATAATCCAGTCCCGGATAAATACTGTATTGAATACTCGTTTCTTGATCAATTGTTAATGCAGATTAAAAACAGACGCATTAATCTATTCAACAGGTAAGAGAGTCCCAGGGACGCGTTGAAGAGCTGGAGACGGCAAACTCGCATTTACAGAGACGTCTGGATAAATTGAAGAACGCAAAGTCGGCCCTGTTGAAGGAGCTCTGATGATCGACTTTAACAAGCCTCACACGACGAACAGTAGTGCCGACGCCTTTTATTGCGCAGCCTTATGAAAATATTCGGACGCCATTTCGCACTACTTAAATTACCTACACCAGTGAAGCCTCCGCAAATCTCCTTTTTGTCTTCGCGTCGTGTATCATTCAAAAGAACTTCAGCTCCGTGAGAATTCTGAGACCCGTATTCCTTCATCTGCCATCACGTATGTTGAGCGTGACTCGTATATTGTGCCGTGATATACTCAGATATAAGAAAGAAAAAAGAAATACAAAGTAAAGAAAAGAAAGGATGAAAGAAACAGACAAACAAAATGAACAGATTTCAATTACCTGTCGACGGGCAATGAAGTCTCTACCAATTCCAATTTTCCATGAAAAATTTAATTAGAAAAAAGAAAACAAAGGCAAAAGGAAATGACAGGCCAGGAGGGGCTACTCGGATCTCGCTGAGCTATTTACCTTGGATGTGAGATCTACTTATCGACGAGAATGGAGTTTTCATTTTTCTCTTATACTCGTATTTGTTACGATAAACACTAGGATGTGTGTCCAATCGAGAACGACCCGTAGTATCGTCGACTCTAACTGATTAAATGGACGGTTAGACAAAAAAAATACTTTAGCCCCCCAGCAAAGCCATGATTCTGATTAATCCCACTCGCGGCTAATTAACACTTTATTAAACAAATAAAAAAAAAATAATAAAGAAACGTTAACGCTCTCCGCGCACGGGAGACGTACCGCGTTCAACGGTTGTTAGCGGTCTTTCGGTATTTAAGGAAAGGAGCAGGCCACGTTTATAATTTAATTTTTTTGTAATTATACCGCTATTATTATTATTATTATTATTATTATTATTATTATTATATTAACTTATATAAGATCACTGTATTTTAACTACTGGCGATTTCTCTGTCTTATGTCTCCCCGAAGTCTTTCTTCCTGGTTTATTTTCCCACTTAGTCGAGTATCAGTATTTTGGAAAAGAAAAAGCGCGGGAAGTACAAAACAAAGTCGATTCTTCGAAACGAGACACTTAACACTTTTCCTCTCTCCCTACTGTTACACCTCCGGCCGCTTTAGCAAGTCCTGTTTATAACTGTTCAATTCCTTTTAACTTTCACGATTTATCGGGATGTACGGACGCAAGTCTTAAGATACGAGGCGCCTATGTTTCAACTCTTTACGATTATTGTTTAAAATACAAAATATATATTGTTTAAACGGTCAAAATGCGGTGATCGCATGTGTTTAATATTTATGCTTACAGTCGTACTTCTGATACACGAGTGCCTGTGGGATTGCATTGATTACTGCAGCCATTACGTAAAGCTATTGTTAGTTCTGCAACTTAACATTTTTTTTTTACATGCATCAATTTCGTATGGACTAATATTCATCCGTGTCTTTCCATACGGAAAAGGTTATCAATCTTATTCTTATCTATGGAAAAGAAAAATGGTTATTGGAATTATAGCAGGAGGGAGTAGTAATAACAGTGGAACAATTGAGAACTCATGCTGTAAGACACGTAAAATGTTTTTATATTTAATTGAGAGTTCGCGCAATAATAATAATAATGGTATTAACATCATAAGACAAAGGTATCACGAGGTAAGTGAACTCGTTGAAAATACTTATTAGTAAAATATTGGCCAGTGAGCTTATCGCGCTTGTACATTGTTGTATGTTAGTAAACCATTACGTCACTTCCTGTAGGAACCGATCTATTAATGCTACGCTCGTACAAAAGCATTTATCTCTGATACAATTCCCAGTTTAAACAATGAAAAAGGACGACTTGAGTTTGTTAGATTCAAGACTGTTATTTACGATATGCACCGTCTTCTTTTTCTGATACAATTAGTTGCTTTACCGCAAACAGTTACTTTCGTTAATAAGTTTTTTTACAGGATTACTTGTTCAGCATAAACCAATTTGAGTACTCTGAGACAGGAATTTGAAAGTTGTTAGTCGCACGACAATGAGTATTAATTTATTAAGAAATTGGTTTCGTTTGATTAGTATTTCGAGGAGGAAAGGTGGTGTCTCTGGGGAGATTAAATTTTTTCATATTCACCATGAAGTTAATATACAATGGTAAATCGAGTAAGAGAAGAGAGAGAGCAAATGTTTACTAGTGAAAATGTCATATCCTTGCGTTAAGTAAGAGAACAATAAGCTTTGATATTACATAAGCAGATAAATGACTGTTCGTTAGTTAATGAACTATGTCCAATTATGATATCGAATCTGGGTGAGTTATGCTGAAAAAGTAGCCTGAATACTGTTCTTTGCCATACATGAAAATCTCTGTAAAGTTATCGTTCGATCCTTTGGATTACCTTGTTTTAGTAGACGCAGAATACCTAGAAGCTGACCTTGCCACGAATCTTGAAGAAGCCCAAAGCGTTACGGTTGTGAAGTAGCGCGCCCAGCCCCAGGTAATTCTCGAGGATAATTGAACTCCCGACCAACACCTGGCATTCTTCTGGCAATAAATTAACGAGATTCGCGTGAAGAGCTTCTACGTCAAATCTCGACTTTTCCGTATCGTTACCTGGCATCCGGTGCAAGAACGATTTCAAATGATTAATCAGCTAAGAATATATTCACTAGGAAATGCCATGGCAATATATTTACCCTTGTGCCAGAAGAGCGGATGACTGGTATACGTTAGCCAAGGGATATTGCGAGCGAATGGATTCCATTTTTTATCCAGAGATAATGGCTCCCCTCGATTCCACATTAATCGTAGACCCGTTGTATTCCGTTCCCTGGGAATTAAATACAGAGTCTCGTGTCAATATCAAGTAGATATAAAAGCTAAGATACCAAATGGCCGTCTATATTCTATACGTGAAATCCATCATGTCAGTACACAGGAATTAAAGGAAAGTTCATCCTTACCCTAAGGTAAATAGTGTTAACAGAAAAGAAAAACGTATCATGCAAACGTAGAATAACGTGAAACGAATTGCAATACGAATCACCAAAGCGAATGATGACAAAAGCTACTGGACGACCATTGGTTTGATATTGATACATTTCTGAGATTAATGAATGTATGATTAATTTACTGAACGCAAAATTTAAATGAGAAACGAGGCAGCGTACAAACGCAGAATCGAGTCAAGTCCGCGAGGGAATGCCTCGTAAGGTACCTAGGCTCGAACCGTTCTAAACCAGCTCCTGTGGCCATTGATGACCATTGCTGACGCACGCCACACTGAACAACGTTCGAGACGCCTTCTGCGAGTCCATTTAGACGTCTAGAAGTAAAGTGTACGGTTAACACATGCTGACGCATTAGACAAGGAAATATTTAGTTTTGTACATACAAACCAAAGCAGTGTCAAAGAACAGAGTAGCAATGTATTGTGAGTGTTAACGTTTTACAGATGCATGGAATATGTGATTCATGTCATTTCGTTTGAATGAAACAAGCAATTGGATATTGAGTACCATGAATTTTTTGTGATGTCAGTGAGTGTCTGTGCTTTTTGTTTCCCTTTTGTTGTCGGTCTTTAATATTAAAATGAAATAAGGTTACTTAAAAAAAGTGTTTGAACCAAAAAGTTTCTGTAAAGCTATCTTACGGAATGAGCGATGTGGGTGGGTAGACCAATTGACCAGAGATAAGGGTGTCGATTTCAGATAACGGTACACGATTATATTCAAGAATCTTCAAAGAGATGAAGTCGTACTTCACTGAGTACAATGCATTTTTAGTTAGAAGAACCAAGCGTTCCTTTTCTGTGTCCCATAGGCTGATTCTAGAAGTAAAAATAACGAGTCAATGGTACATGAAAACAATGTGTTATAGTAAATACACAGTTTTAAAAATGTTGTATCCGATTGCACATCGTACTCTGTAAGAAGCCAAGATCCAACGACTTCACTGTCATAGTCTTTAATGAGATCTGTACAACAGTCTTTGAGAGCACGATCTACAACTTCATTCCGATCAGAGAAGAAACTTTGAGCATCTATATGCTTAAATGGAACACTTGGCAAGTTTCGTGCTGTTGTTTGCCTCGGTGCTAAAAAAGAGATCAATTATACATCGTTAGGAAAGGAATCAATAAAGAGTAAAATCTAAATGCTGAGTAGACCTACCAGGTGTAGAGGATTCTGAAGGCTGGTTGCCGTCAGAAACTTCAATTTCCTTGGCAATTTCCAAGGTAGCCCGCTCGAAGTTTACTCCTGGTCCTTCATCCAAAGAAGTCTCATCCATTTTATAGGTTAGACTTAATCAGCTCAATTCAAATAATATAGAAACAATGCTTTAAGCACAAATGAAAACTTGCTATTGCTTCTCAGTTTATAGGAACTGAATGTCAGATCAACAGTAAAACATAAGAATTGAACACAATTGTCAAGTTGACACTTAACGTTATTCGCAATCGATTGCAGCGCTATCTTCTAGAAGAAGTGTAACTATTATGACAACTAGACGAAATTTCTTCAACTGCGCAGGATCCAGCAAAATCTTGTTCTTCAATCAGATTACATGTCTAAATATTCGGTAGAATCCCAAACATTTGATTGATTTGCCTAAAGGTTTCAGGATTAAGCAAAAAGATGTTTCTAAATACTGTTTGTATTTCTTTATAACGTCTTTAATTATATGAAGATATAATTTGGCACTTATCTCACGATTAAGGATGCAACAGCCGGGAGAATGAAATGAAAAGATAAAAATGTTTGTCATGATACAAAACTGGCCAAAACTTGTTTGCTTAATATAAACTCCAAGGAAACTGTTCTAATTTTTTTGTAAGAAAAAAAAAGAATCCTTACACGTTTCTGTTACAAGGTTAATAAATAAATTACAACTAGACAATAAGAATCCAACGGTAAAGCAAATGTATACTACATGTCTAACAAGGTCAACGATCAACGCGATGTTTATTATTACATATTATTACAAGATATCTATGTTACAGGTGATAACTTAAAAATCAACTCGCTATGATCTTACACTAAATGCAATGTATTGCGATAACATCGAATCAGAGTTTCGATGATTCTCCAACTCCATTCCACTCAACATGACCATTAGGAAATAAGATATTTGAGAATAAAATATTCAATATACTTTTCTCCCATATAAGGGTACTATACACCAGGTCAATACGAGTGGAAGCGAGTTAGTACAAACTAGAGTATTTGTTATATACAGCAGTAATGGAGTTAACATCTTAACAGATAGTCCTTCTGATTTTCAATATAAATTAAGTCTTCATTGACGTAAATAATATATATCTCTCTTGACTCTTATAATACACATTGTACTCGCTATACTATTAGATTGGTAAATTTCAATGCGAAAGCATTTAATCATTTGTGCCAATGGGTACGTTTACACGTCGCGTTTAAACCTTTACATTAGTCGTAAGTAAAGCGGTTTGAGTACGACTTATAAACGTAATCAATGAAGGTATACCTCGCTCCAAGAATTCAATCGTATCGAGAATCTCTTAATTTACAGACTTCAACACTTCATACCTTATATCAGTCTCGTAACCGTAGGAATCGGCGCAGCAGTTGATGTCTATTTATAACAGTGAATGTCGTCAAGCATGTTGTCTGACGAAGTAAGCGTTAAGCTGCGTTCCTCGTGCATGCCTTTTGCATAGTTAATTTGTTGCGAAACCTATAAAAAGAATAACGATAAAAGTATTCGACTGAAAATATTATGCTGTTGAAGTAAATCTAATTAATCTGTCTTTACCCATTTTGCCACATCCTCACTGTCGCAGCGAACTTTCGGTCGGCGCAATGGTTCAGGTCCGTCAAAGCTAATTGTTAACGTTGAATCCGTTCTTGAAGTTAATTCAATATAATATAACATGTTTCCATTGGATTCTAGCTTGTGCGTAGGTTGACAGTGCAACAGATCAGCGAGGCTGACCTCGGTGACGACGCCTTTAGTTCCACCAGATATAACTCGCACACGTTCGTTTGATACCAGTACCCTGAGATCATCAGTGCCACTACGAAGACATTCGTAGGCCACGAATAATTCAGAATAGTCACGATTGTTTATGATGTACAAGAATTCCTGGCCCTCAGCCTGCTGATGATTGTACGGTGGTAGAAGCCCTGCAGGTCCACTTGCTACTCTGGGTAACCGATCTCTCTTTGTTATAGCTCGATGAGCGCTAAGATGGCACAGAGAATTTAATAATAAGTCAACATTGACTTTGGAACACAGAAAATGATGGTTAGCATAGTATACGAATTTATTTTTTACCTTCTGCTCGTTTCACGAACTGCCGTGGCCGTTTCAGTTGCCAAATCAAGAACACCAACAACGGGTTTAGTCAATGTTCCAACAACACCTTTACCGAAACCAGCAAAAAATCCCTATAATTTTTTGAAGTAAAAACGTTAAAGAATATTCCTAAAAGTGCATTCACTGAGTTTGATTAAAGTATAATTAATTACGGGAAAGCCTTCGTTAGTGGCACCGTCATATGTCTGTTTGAATATACTAGTCACACCACCGAGAAGTCCAAATCCCAGTCCTTTTAGACCAGCAACCAGGTGATCGCTACTGCCTGCTGTATTTGAACGAATTCTTTGTCTAGTTTCTTCGTGTCTTTCGTCCATTATTACCCAGCCAAGGCCATCGGATAAGGATTCTGTTACTTTCGCAGCCGAATTCGAAATTCCATGTGTCACATTCTTTACTAGGGTTTTCACGCTGCCCTCGTAAATCAGACCAGACACTCCCTCGGATACGTCGTTTACGAAACCCAAGGGGTTTCCTAAAAAGTCGACGGATCCGAGAATGACTGCAGCTTGCCATTTCAGCTCCTGAAAATAATGTCGCGCGTTGAGATATTATCCGTAATTAGGTTGTATTTGACTAATTTTATTTATCCCAGTCTCAACTCACGTCTTTGTAATGCTTTATAATCGAGTGAATCAGAAACTGGCTGCTTTCAAAAGGATGTCTCTTAATAAACGGCTCCAATTCAATCGTCGCATCTTCAAACTTTATTAACGTCAAACCAAGCTTCCGCTTAATGGTTTGTAGTTGTGGTGGCAATTTAGTTGTAGTGAGAACGCTCAATTTTACCTAGAAGGACGTAAAATGTAACGAGGGAACGGGAAGTTTGTAACAAAAAAAATTACCTGACTGGGAACTAGTTTTAATACACCAAAGTAATATCTAGTAGCATGCGCAGCAGATACTTCTGAAATGAAACGCTGCGCCTTGAAATCATTCTCATCGACTGGTGCTTCAAGTTCAGAACGTCCAGCGCCAACAAAGGCGGCAAGTCTTAAAATCAATCGTTCCTCCAGATGAACGCAAAGAGGTTTAACCGTGAGCACCAGATGCTTATAAATTTCAGCATTTCGTTTCTTGGATGGCAATTTCTCTGCCACTAAGTGTACGGCAGGTTTGGCTTCGGAATCCGGCCTGGCAGTTCTTGTTGTATACAGCACTGATGAGCATTGTGCTTCAAATAGTTGATTATCGATCTAGATGTATTAGAATGTTTAAATACACAGTATAATATATTGCACAGTGTATTGATCGGGATTTCTATCATTGTTATACCTGAACATATTCAACGCTCACATCAAGGGCAGTGCTACTTGGCATTCGTACCAATTCCAATGCAATTCCTGCCAATCGAGCAAAGAGCAACTCCTCGGCAGGTTTTCTTGATACTATGGAAAGTCCCAAACCAGCTCTTAAGCGTAAACTTAACTGAAGTTCACGAGAATCTATGCTCTGCGATTCCGTATCGACCTGGGTCGGTCGTTCGGTTAAAGCAATGTGCGACCAGTCTCGTTCTTCTGGCAAGGCAAACATCTTTTTCTGTGAAAAATATAAAAAGTACATAGCTTTTATCTTGCCTAATTAAATAACTGACTAAGGTACACATTTTGTATGAAGTCTTACTCTTTCTAGGACGTCCAATACTTGTAACACTCTAGTTGGCCCGTCGGTCGTAACTCTAACAGATAGAAAACCAGAACCAGGTCGTAGTCTTTGTCTACCAACTCGCTGTTCAATTGGTGGAGGATTGCTGTGTGTCTGTGGTCCTAACGCGGCCTCGCTCCCTAAAAAGACAAAATAAAATTATCTGTCAAACTGATCTCTTAAGATTGCAATATTATTGAGAAATTGAGAAAATTTAATACGGTAGAACTTAGTTTAGCCTTTATTCCATTTTATTAATTGGAATAATCGAGACTCTACAGTGTTGGATCAGTGAGATGGATAGAAAGATCAAAAAGACACATAGAGATATAAGATAAAGATATGTGGGACTACTATTCGTTGGGGATCAATGGTAAAAGAGTGATGGCGATGAAGTGAAAAAAAAAATTAAGCAAAGTATTAGTGTGTGAATTTCAATGTGTATTATTGTAAGAAATACGAAAATTCCTTGAAGAATCTTTACGTCCATTTCATCAACTTCTGAAGTGCACAAAGGGATGATAACTACGCATGCTTAATATTTGATAAACATTGAATATGTCGAAAAAATTGCGTGAAATGGAGTAGTAAAAATTTGAATGCAGAAATGTTCGATTTGATATGGCATATCACAAAAACGACGCAGTTTAAACTGAGTTCTTTGTTATACGTACACATTTGCCAGCGGGCGACGCCGCCGCCTGTAACATTCATACTGGTTTAGAGATTTGATCTTTCGATGGAAAATAATAAAAATCACTGCAAGAAGTCGAAAACGCGGCGAGTTGCGACAGAAATATTTTTATAAATCTTGGACCAATAAGAAGCTTTGCGGATTTTCTTTGCTGAAGCATACACCAGAGATACCAATTAAAATAAGATAAAACTGATTACATGTGAGAAACAAAAAAAATGATGATGAGGCTATAAAGAAATACATTAACGTATTATAATATTAATAATTCAAATGGTATTAACAATTGGGAATATGGACCTGTACTACGTAGACTGGATAATTTTGTTACAGCTCAATAAAATATAATATTTAACAGAACATGGGACTTCTCATTACTGTACTTGGTTTATGAGAATTTTATATAAATATTAGTAAACAATTGAAAACGAACCTTCATGAAGACCCATGAAGCCGTCTTTGGATTGTACACACATATTTTGATGGGCACAGCAGAGTCTGCCATCATCAGTGAATCTCCAAGTCTGCGTAGATCTTCTTCTAGGATCAGGTCTTCGAAGAGCCAGGGAACAATATGTAAATGGCTGCGGTGCAGTACCAGCAATATCTAACACCAGGACAGTGTCAGGTGTTCTGGCATGCTTGTCCCTTGGAGGGCTGGATCCTATAAATAAAAATAACTGGAATTAGTGCATTCAATTAAACTTCACTGTCATTATGCAATCCTTTATTTTATGAACTCACCTTCATGCTGCAGTTGTCCATCACCAGTCATTCTCCAAAGTTGACTACGTGCACCGTACTGTTTACGTCGTAGACCTACCCAACCACCAGGACCAGCTTCTAGGACTAATCGTTGAGTTTCTACATCAAGTGGATCTAAACCAGTTTCTCCGGTTCCGAGATCACCGTCGATTTTAAAAGTTCCTGGATTCAAAGAACAAATTGGACAGTGTTATCGCGCAAATGACATACTACGTAGTAATGCTGAATAATTCAAAAATACTTACCAGTGAAAGCAATGTAGATAAAGTTTTCATAAGTCAAGCCCCTACTCTCTCCAAGTGTATTTAAGTCATATGATGCTGTTACACCGCCTGGTGCAGTTACTGTCAAGGTTGCTGGACGTGTTGGTTCATCCAGTGCATAAGGAACTGATGAGTGTGGCCTCACAGTCCATTGTAAGCTGTCAGCAACGCCACTCTGTTTAAGTGTTAAATAAGAGTCATTAATACGTTTAAGAAGAATTGATAAAGATAACGCAGTACGCAAAAGAATACCTGATTGATCACTAGAGGAACCTCTGAGAAGTTATCCACGCGTATGGGCGGTGGCATCGTGTCAGCATTAGTAAAGACGATAAAGTAAGTACTTTCCTGCAGAACGACATCAACCCGCAGAAAGTGCATTTTGCCAGTTCTATCGCGCAGATTAATAGTCAATGAGTGATTGCCATCCAGCTGAATTCCTCCGGACCAAGCACAATCATCTACATCGATCATACGGACACAGAGTAGTTGATCTTTATCCAATCTTGGCCAGTGAAAAGGCATATGGCAATCCGGCATTGCCGTTATATACGTCGCCTGTGCACCTGGATGACTCTAAAACATAAAATGGGATAAACACATGTAAAATTACATCGTAACAGGAAATGCATACTGGACGCTAATTGTTAGTTCAATTTACAACTGTCGTGGTGAAACACTTTTGAGCCAATTCCAATGTGCACGATGATTTGTTATGCAGTTGGTATCTTGGCGACAGCGTAACAACTGTTGTTGCCTGATAGCGTCCTCTTGCTGCTCTTGTTGCAACTCCAATAAGGTAAACGATGTCCGGCCTACCATCTCTAAGACTGACTCTGAGTCGAGGCACCTGCAGGGTTTTATTAGATTGTTTAACATTACAGGAAACTTTGCATTAGCTTCGTACATTGTTGTGAAAATCACCTGTACTCCCAGCTGTAGATGAAAATGTTGACACCATTGTGGCACACCTTGAGGATGAACGCCAGTGCCAACTCGAACTGAGAGTGTTCGACTGGCTTCTTCGTCGCTGAATGAAAACAGTAATGGCGCAACCATTCGTGCTCTTTCGTGTTCTTCAAATTGTCCAGCAGCTTCCGTGCCAACACCTTCCTGACGGAAAACCAATGGCAGACCAGTTTTATTTATTATCCAATATGGCGCCGTTATGTTCACTCGGAGTGCTGATCCCTTTTCTACTACTACAGCTGCGTGGAGGAACAAAATTCTGCCCAATGAATCCGACAAGCGTAATCGACCCGTGAATGAACCACTATTTTGCGGGAGTAGCAACTGTAAATAAATAATTTAATATAATCTAAGCGGCCCTAGATATGTTTATGCAATAGGACCCTTACTGTTCCTGCGCCAGAGTAGCCATCGAGCCGTATTGTAATTTCAAGTTGTTCATTCACATTTGGTTCATGAAGATCTGCGCTTTCTCCTGGTGGAATTCGACCATTCTCTGATCCTGCACTGTACAAGAATTCATGTGGTAACAAATTGGTAAGCGTCACAGGTGCGAGTAGGGATATCGAATGTGCAGGAATCGCTTGGCCAACGTCAGCTGGATAATTGTTCCTTTTCACGGCAACGCACATTCTAATAAAAAAAGTGAAGTATAGTTAGATACAATACAAAATATAATGTTATAACGCAAACAATTATCTTGTTCGTTAATACCGAAAAAGGTTGTTCTGATTGGTTTTGCAGGTTGTATGAATTTCAATGATCTCTGATGGTTTTTTAACCGTTGTCCAATCAATAGGTTCCATACAATATTGAAATGAGTATCCTGGATGAACAGGTCTGAGCCACATTTGTACTCCGGTGTGCGTTAATGGAATTGATACAGTTGATTGTGCGGGCACTTGCAATGTTCTTCCACTCACGTTAGGATAAGTTGGCACATCTGAGATTTTATAAATGATTGAAATAACAATTGATGTATGTAAAATGAGTTGCAATTATAATTGTAGAATATTACTAACAACCAAGAGGTTTCTCCAGCTTCACTTCAACAGTGTACGCTAATTTGTTGAGTACTTGCAGAGCAGAACGTACTGTTACCAACTTCCTTGCTGATCCTTCTAATTCAACAGCAAAAACAACCCTGGCTTTGGATGTAGCCTGAAACTAATGTTAACAAATAAGTTCACCGAGTTAACTTGAATATATGTCGTATTTCAAATCAGATAAAAAAGACAAAGCAACCTGAAGTCCCTTGGTTTCTGCGTATGCATGACGAAAGTAAATGCCGACTCTATCAACAGTAACAGGATCAACTGGTCTCCATCCCTCAACCAGGACAGCAACTTGATGTCTTCGAACGATATGAGTTGAATGATGCCTAAGCTTTCCTCTTCCTTCAAATGTGAATGGTACAGTTGCTCCTGGCGCAACATCAATCCAAGTCTCATCCTTATTCAAAGCTCCCTTAGTTTCATAATGCTGTCCAACTTCTCGTACACCATCAGCAGTAGCAATAAAAGTCTTGAACCAAATCCGAGATCCTGTCTCGTTTTTCAAAGCAAATGGCACAAAGGGAGACCGTCTTCTGTATCCTGGTGGACTACCGAACGGTCTACTCACGATATCCTTGCTAGATAAATAGTAATCCTGTGTCCAATTATGCTTGACCAGCTGTACCAGCTCCACGAGAGTTGACGTGATGTTAACGTTAACAGAGTCGTTTGAGTTGACGGACATTTGTAATCTCTTTGGAACTAACGAACTGGTTAAAGTTTGTTCCCACTCGACTGTGGCTCTCCAAGGTTCTACAAAAGGTTCCCATCCGCTTAGTACACGATTATAATAGTCCACTGTGAAAGTTGATGATACAAGTCCGGCTCCGGGAAGGGCTTGACGTGCTAACAGATCCGACAATGTCAACTCAAGTAAAGGTACATCGGCGTCCCGACAGTCGTCAATAACACAAATCCTAGAAATAATAAAAACGGATAGTAGAATCTACTATCACTACGCAATCACAGGAAAATAAAGCATTTGGAACCTCAGGCAAGATGTTTGAAGTTCCAGTTGGGAAAATCCAAGTCCGTTTCTAACTGATTCAGTACTAGGTACTGCATTTTGTGTAAGCCAAAGTGCCGCGTCGTCCAATTGACCATTGCATCTGTCAAGTGCAGCTTCGCAATCTGTTTCAGTAAATCCCAGAGCTGAGAGTTTGACAACATGACTTCTGGCATTTGGTGGTGATGCACTTGATCTTTGCTTAGCCCAAAGAGTCTGTTTCGGCAAAGAACTCAACATACGAGCAAACATCGCTACGTCGTGGTAACTCAAACGGATGCTCATTGGCTGAAGTTGTATTTCCAAGGTTCGTTCCTGAGTCAACTCCAAACTCGCGCTAACTGGATCAATTATCGAGAGTGCAGTTTCATCCTCCATACCCAAGATGCAAGAGAATAACTCGCACC
The DNA here is from genome assembly GCA_030142225.1 of Pachycephus smyrnensis. Classification (NCBI taxonomy): domain Eukaryota; kingdom Metazoa; phylum Arthropoda; class Insecta; order Hymenoptera; family Cephidae; genus Pachycephus; species Pachycephus smyrnensis. The sequence goes on along the minus strand of JARQST010000549.1, from coordinate 170,884 downwards.
TAGACAAGTTACAAGACAGGGGTTTTTCTCCGTGTTGAGGATTCGAACGGTACACAAGAACTGTGGTTGACTTCAGAATAACCGCATTGGTATCAAATAGCGAGGTATCCTCGACTAGAACTAATTCGGAGTCCGTGATATTCAGCTTAAATTCTATGGGAATGGTCTCCTGGATCTCCTCAGGATCATGAGAAAGTACTGTTCTCGATATTCCTGGAATAGGAGCTGGCTCAGGCGCATTAAGTATTAAAAAGTCTTTGGCGGCTTCCCACCAATCCAGGATAGCAGTTAGTCTCATACTGTGCAGCAGAATAGTTGTTGCTGCAATATTAGTCCTTCTTCTGTGATGTACTTCAGCCTGTACCCGATCCTCAGCTCCTGAAATTCAAAGATACTTGTTTGATTTTTACAGGACGAACATAAAAACAGTTCGTTGATCTATTTTGTTGTTTTGATAATACGAATACTATTCATTTTCATACCGTAAAAAATCGCAGATTATTCTAACTCAAACTTTTAATAGTGATCCTTGCTCTTTCGTACCTGCATCGCGCAATGGCTGAAGAATACTCGTGAAGACGTTAGAATGTCGATTAACAGGTTCATCCTGAAATCTTGTATCTGTAACTAAGATCTCACGTGATACCAAGTCAATATCTTGCGAGCCATCACTCAAGGAATCTAAAGTTAATCTTGACTTAATGAAGTTGACACAGGCCAGTGCAGCTAAACCATGATTGGGATGAAGTCTCAGGGTCACGTTCACCAATTCCAATCCAATCCAGGATTTCGTCCAGACTTTGTCCATCTGTGTTTAATATTAAATTCATACTTTCTGATTATTAATAACTCTCGGATATCATTCGCTTAAGAAAAACTTGCCTGATCATTAGTTGTTGAAAAATCTGTAACTGTTCCTAGATCCTGCATATATATCCTTAGATCATCAAGATTTTCGCCTATGTTGTAAGACAGTAAACCACGTATCAGCATGTACTGGGCTGGATCCAATGCACAGTCCATGGTGGACAAAGTACCACGCACACTTAAGTCTGGAATGGCTCGACTGACACGATAGTCTAAATTTCTTTCAACTTTTAAACTTAAGTGGCACTTTTCAGTGAGCAAGGATGGACCCAGCTTTTTCACGTAGAATCCACCAACCGTCAAGCAATCTAAATCGGATTGATCGTCTTCAGTTTTGAGTTTCTTCACGGCGAAGACATCCATATTTACTAGCTCGAGTAGCATCACGTCAAGAAGACATTCGGGTGCTTGTTCAGAAAATTCAAATGAGTTGTGGGCAGTCAATTCACCCAGATCCAAAAGAATTAACTCTTCGGATCTTGAGCTGACAGGTAAGAGGATGACAGGTGCATCAGCGTGCAATTCCAATGACAGTCGCATGCTGCGTTTGTTCATATCGACAACTGTACCATCATCAGCCCGTAGAGTCGCCATGACGGTTCGCAGCTGTGAAAAGTGGCTGAAGAAGGCTTGCAATTCGGACACGAAGCGCTGAGTGTGAACGTAATGTACAGCTGACATTTTAAGCTTCAACCGAGCATCATGTTCTCTATTACCCGAATCTGAGTAACTGGAGTATTGAAAGTTCAGGGCTTCCCGGCCTGAAGATAGGAACCTTCAAAATAAATGAATCATTACTAAGTAGATTAAAAAATCAATTGTCAATGACAAAAGTATTAAAGTATACCTTTCTCGGTATAATCTACCATGAGGCGTTAAATCAAGAAGAGACATGGATCCCAAAGAGCCAAAAATTGTAGTCTTCCCTCCAGCTTTGAGAACATGAACACTGGCATTGGAAATATTGGCTTTAGCGATTTCTCGTTGTGACTGAATCAAGACTAAAGTTAACGATCTGACTTCCACTTCGGTTTCAGATTTCATTGATACTGCATCACAAGATCCATCCACCCTATCATGTCCATTTGCTAGATCCGTATCCACGGATGTTCTGTGCATAGTAACATTCGGTCCAATTGAGTTGGGTGCACCTATTCCCAAAAAGTCTAAAACCACCATCCAAGATTCAACGCTGACGACTAAATCCAGACAGTTGAAATCAACCGAAACAAATTTGCATTCTTCCAAAGGTTCATCACTTATGCCAGTTCGTATTGGTTGCGTAATGCGAATACTGATCAAGATAAGATTTTCTTCGCTAACGACTCCTGGAGACGGTGGTGGCGTATTAGGTGTATTCACCAGAGAGACTGGTTTTCTTTTCCAATGGGCCGGTACGGCACCATAAAGTGTGTCTGTCTCTAACCGATCAGGTAAGCTACCCCAACTAACATTATTTTTCCATTGTTGGGCAAAGGCCAAGTCAGGACAGGAACGCGATACTCCAACAGGTAATCTTGCTCTTGTCGGTGCAGTAGATTGCATCATATATCTGTACCTAGATCCTACGGCGCATAATAAATCTTCCATCAATAGAGATCGAAGTGCAACTTGAGTTGTTGATTCGAATTTCTGTAACTTCTCATATTTAGCTACAAAGTCGCGCATGGATAAAGCCACCAATGGTTGTTCCAGATGATCCTGCTTCAGTTCAACACTCAGTACGGGAAGTTCGAACAATACTTTTAATGACAAATCAAATCTATCCGAGTAGTAGGAGACTGGTTGTGACGCCTGTGGCTTTCGTATCGTGGTTTCCATCACTTCAGTGGAGAACAGTCTGTTGATTGTGTCCAAGAGTTGTTCGTACTGTCCTCTTGATAAGGAAACTTTCAATGGTGTCACCACTGTCCCATGCACTTGAACTATTGGACCATCTGCTTCGGAGAGAAAACCTGGACTCTGAATAGGTCTGTACGGTTCACGTTCCACGACGACTTTTAATAAGGTATCGTGAAGAATTGGTTTTCCGGATTCTTTGCAGTTGTACATTTCTTCTGCGCGAGCTGGCAAGGCGCCATGAGTCTGGCTATAAAAATTATTTCAATGACAAAAATCTTATACAATATCGAAATTAATATTTTTTTACTTACACGCCATGAGGATGAGCAGGTCTCATAATAACATCCAGAGAGTAGAGGTTCATGTCGCGTACCTCAAAAGTAATTTTGTTTCTAGAGCTTGAAGAGATTGGTGGTTCGTGCTGTAAAGACATTGTTCCTAAATGTGCCACGAAAACTTGGCTACTGTGTGAACTCCTGGGTATAACGAGAACTGGACTGTCCAATAGGACATCTAATCTGAGAATAGGATTATTAAATTGTTCAGGAGCATCAGCGGATAAGCTTGGTAGTCTTCGACGTTGTGGTACGGACCAATCTTCAGCATTAACCAATCCAATAGCCATGTCTGTAGCAGCTGCTCCAATTTGTCTCGCTAAGTTGCTCAAGTATTGTTTAAATTCATCGGCACAAGATCTCAATTCAGAGATGAGATGAGGAGCATGAGTATACCAGACGCTTCCAATTCTAACAGTGATTTCCGTAAGGTTTTCTGTGATATCTGACTTTTCTAATGCTGGTGCATAGTGCGTGCTGCGATTAGCAGAGAATCTAAAAGCCTCAGGTTGATTGACAAGGGTAAAATGTTCCAGAGGATGACGAGGAGGATCTGCCAAAGGATCTCGACCGACGCTAAGGATTCTTTGGTGTGTCTTTCCTGTAGGAGTTTGATCCAGGACCTGAAGTCCTCCTAGGGAACCTGAGACTGATGCATCCGCCGCCAGGGTGGCTTGAATTCTTGCGTCAGACATAGTCGCAGTCGCTATTTTCTGCCCCACCAGATGGCTTTCCTGCATGACTGCTCTCAACAGTAATACGTTTAGACGATGAAAATCAAACGTAATTTCCGTTCTGGTTGACGACTTATATTCTGACGTGACACTGGATTGTGATTCTTGCCGTTGGTTTCTTTTATTTTTGTTCTCCTGCGGAAATAGTCTTCTGGCAAAGCCCATAAGTTCTACTATGGTTTCCTGATTTGCAATGATATCTAAATTATTGAATTGTATATTAGCTACTCGAAGACTCTCCAATGGATCGTCGACCAGCATAAGCTCAACCACTATTAAAGCTTCGGAATCCAGTTGATCCAGGCCAATTAGAGAATTGTTTTTCGAGGTAACTGGATTTTTTGAATCATGCGCGAGAGTAGATAATGCCCGTGAAAGAGCAACGGAGGATGTCAATCTCCTAGGTACCGAAGGGTCGGGTGATCCCGGTGAGTTGGGCGATGTTGGTGAAGTCGGTTCCGAATCGCGCAAACTCCCTGAAACACTGTCCATACCCACGTGCTTGTGACTTGCAACCAACAATTCAAAATCCGGTCCGAATTCCTGCAATGCATCAACCAACAATAGTCCATGAACCGACAATGATGCACTCAAATCTGCCGGTCTTTTACTTAACGAAGCGCGCACACCAGAAACTTGTAATTCTGCGACACTACGACCTCTTGACTGAAGTTCAAAAGTCATTCGATCAATGATAAATTGAATCATCATTGGACAGCTCGAAGGACGTTCTATACTTTCTTCCCTTTTCGGACTTCCTGGTTCATTCACCTCAACACTACCCATTGAACCAGCCAGCAAATTGCACATGGATCGAATAGCTTCCACTTTCTGTTCGTTCACATGAACCACTAATCTTGGTAGATTACCGGACACAGTTACTGATGGAAACTGTGGATCGGTCGTTGTGATGATTCGTCGTTCTATCTGAAGAGAGATATTGAATCTTTCCAAAACATGAAGATTCGACATCCCTCGTGTACGCGCGTGCTTCCAATTGTCTCGAACTTTGCCAACTAAGACTTGAAGATCTGCTAGATCTATTGTATATTGGTCGTAGAGTCTTTGGTGCAGAGCTGCCTCTGACAAGGCTTGTATTTCCTGTAGCGAACCACTCTCTTGACTTCCTGGTGGCGTTGAGCACGGTGTTTCATATCTTTCATCGTCATCGTCACTTGCTGCGGGTGATCCTGGCTTCAGAATTACCTCATCCTTGTTGTTAGATAGATGCAATCGTCCAAAGTCCACTACGACAACAGCTGCCCCTGAAATAGCAAAAGTTATTCTTAGTGAATCGTCTTTACTAAATACACGAGCAGAAATAGTTTATAAATAATTACTACAACAGTACTACAATACCTGCATCAGTGAATTTCTCTACTAGCAAGATCTGCGGTGCTGATATGTCAAACTGTAAGTCCCAAGATGATCTGTATACAAAATCCCCTTCGAGTATTTGCTCCCAATTCTTCATTAGCTGTCTACGCGTTCTCCTTTTCATTGCCTGAAGCTTCTGATTAGCCGCATGTCTGTGCGGTTCGCATATAAAGTCTATAAGCCATCTAATAGCTACGGGATTATAAACAACGTCTAGAGATCGCGAGTGAACTCGCAACGAATGGTCCATGCTCAGGTGCAATGGCCTCTTCTCATATACCAGCTCGAAAAGAGTAGACAGTTGACTAGTTAATTTGTCGGACGATCCGCGAAGTCTCGACGAGGAACTCGTAGAGCTCGTCACACTTTGTGGCTGAACCAGAACAGGAAAGCTGGAGTTCTGCGTGAGGAAGTCGTGAAGGTAGAGCGCCCCAAGACTCACTGAGAATTTATGTGAACCCGAACGAGGTCGGGACTCGTAACTCAGGTTGACTTTTTCAAAGCGCAATTCCATTACAGTCTTCTCAGCAGAACACAGGGAGATGGCACCACGGCTCAGGGCGAAATTAAATTGTCCGAATACAGTGTCCCTACGTAGCAGTGTGTCGTCGTCCATGGTATCAGCCAAGGCATCTAGCAATTCTCCGTCAAAGGTCGACGATTGACTCTGGTTACTATTTGACGTTTTTGAGTACCAGCCCCACCATTGGGGGAACCATTGCACTAGCATACCCCGTGCCTGCGGGGAACTTACATTGTTGCTATTGCTCTCCATCGTTTTTGGAGGACGCACTTTAGCCATCGCTATTTCACGCAACACGCGTAATTCGTCGTAACTTCTTTCTTGCTCCACAATGTCCTTGAGTTGCTTCGTGTCCGATGGCAGGATCGTCGTAGGTGTTCCTGAGCACATGAGAAACAAATTACCTGATGACTGCAGTATATTTGTTTTACATGAAACATAAGATTCTAATACTACAGTATAGTCGACCGATTGTATTTCATCATTATATTACAGCAAGACCTCCTCCTTACCACACTAAATCTGAGATAATTGAATATAAAGTAGCTGATTTTATGGCAATACTTATAGTATGTAAGAACTTGTACGCCATCAATATAAGTTTTGTAATTCAGACTGTCGTATGATGAAAAAAGCAGCATGCATCAACCAGGCTGTTAATGGCGGATTTAAAATGTGAAATTACATTCGAGTACTACGGGTCACGTTACCTAGCAACTTTGCGCAAGCTTCAACGTACGCAACATTCTCTCTACCACGTCGTAGAATATCTTCCCAGGTACAACGAGGTTTTAGAGTATCGTGGCCTATATGATACCTCGCTGCGTATTTCCACCATTCCTTTGGCGCTTCAGATACCGATTGCGTTGGTCTACAACGTCGTAGCCTTCTTTGTCGGTCGATGTCTTCCAATTGTCTAACGCATCTTACCATTTCTTCGTACTGTACCTGCATCACACGGAAAGTACGATTTTTTTGCAATACTTCATGGTACGGTGCTTCGTAATTCTCTAAGCAATGTATTTACATCAGTGATAGCAAGTGGTACTTGGTCCAGCAACAGATCTAGGACAACTCGTGGTCTATTTGCAGAACGTAGTGGTCTGTCTGATCTATCTCGTTTTATATGAGCTCGAGCGCTCACTGGTGATAGAATGTGCTTCCTTTTACTTTGTTTAGATTCGCTCATAGCAATCTGTAAGTGAATTCAATATGACATACTGTATACAACAGTGAAAATTTCATGGAAGTGTTAAAAAAACAAGTAAAAATTTCAATGACGACTGTTTTTAACTTACAGCCAAATCACCTAGATTAAGATTGCCGAAAAATTGGTCTTTCTTAAGGTGGTTCCAGTATACAGAAAGGCCGTCTAGTTCCATAAGCTTGAACGATGCATCGCCAAGATTCCAGGATGTTGATCCTGGAATCCAGCTTGCGTCACAGCTTTGAGCTGTTAATGCTCCAATAGTCACGCCTAGAGCTATACCATCGCCTGAAGTAAATGTTAGCTCAAACTAATTCTCTTTCGATATTATATTTCAATTAAAATGGCACTCTGCAAAGATATCTACCAGTGTCCGATGCAAGGGTGACGTCGTCCTCGTATCGAAAGTGCACGTCTTTTATATTGAGCTGAAGATTTTCTATTATGTTCGTCACTAAGGATGTGCCATAATTCAGCCAGGAACTGTAGCTTGCAGCATAGTATCCTGGATCCCGTTCTGTATCGGCGCGCCATCGGGCCTCTAATGCTTCTAACCGACTAAGTTTATATTCTAATGCTGCTTGATCCTCAGCTTCATTGTCATACTGAAAATTTATTGTTTCCAATATTAACATATATGGTGATGAATACTTTCCTAATTAATATGAAATTACCTCCTCTAAACGTATTGGCCCTGCAACCAAGTACAGTTGCTCGATGACTATAACCCATGATGCAGTTCTTATCTGACGTACTGGAATTTGTAGGCGAACTTTTCCAAGAAAGCCAGCTTTAATTTCTACCGGAAGTCCAATATGACGCAGTGCCTCTCGTTTCAATGGCAAATTTTCAAGTTCGACCTCTCCTGAATAATAAAAGTAAACATAAGTAAGATAAGATGATCTATTTAATGAGACAGAATTACATATTATAATCATCATAACATCATCCAACTTAGATACATTGATATTATAATTAATAAAGTATGCTTTTTATATAAGTAAAAGGGAATGTAATATCTTTTTACCCAAAACTGTCTTTTAGACATCTTAAAGAGGACACTTAGGTGTATGTGGTATTCGGATAGAAATTTATAAAACATTTAATAACAACACAAAATGATACATTTTGTTTAACAAAATAATCTTATCTATCTACAAGAATATAATAATGGCACTATTAAAATTATGTTTCCATGTATTTTTGACAACACTGTACAATCCTTGATTAGCCATTTGGTCGCAATAAATATTAAATGCACCAATGCGTGGAGATCTATATGATGATACAAATGGATACACAGAATTGTACTCAAGTATAATGGAATCATAATTTCTATTAGAAGGAATGTCAAGGCTAACACGCAAATCAGTTAACATTTCCTAATTAATGTCTCGTTATAGACAGTGACGCAGAGTGCAGTCAAAAGTTCCTTAACGATAAATGATAGAGTTAGTAAACATTGATGATAATCAGTGTATTGAGACTGAGATAAGCAAACACGTAACATAACCGCACCTGAGAGTAAGGCTATGCTGAGTTGATCGGTGTTCAGATTTTCCACATACTTTCCCAAATAATTATTCAGTACCCAGGCTACAAGTCCTTCGAGCATCGTGATAAAATCTTCGCTGAATTCTCGGCATAAATACTTTAACGCGCACTTGTCTGAGGTTACGTCCTCTCGAAGTCATCTATTATTGCACTAACAGTGCGCTGGCGTTGATGATTTAAAAAAATACTCTATGTAGGACTTTCTTTATTCTTTGGAAAAATGTGTATAACAAATTATTGAAGTTAATGAATATTAACACTAATCAACATCTTTACGTGACTGCAGTAACGAGCCGACTGAAATCTCTGAACGGAAACCAATGTTTTTAGAATGGGTAGGATGAATGAAGAAACGAATTTTGTATAACAATTGTCGTATTGTTTTAACATTACATAGTAATTACACTAATAATTTGGACTGACTATGGGACTTATAAAATGATATACTCTATATTTTTCTATGGTTTCTTAATGAGATATGCTTATGTCATTATATGTAATCCTTTTTGGATCCAAAAAATGTATTGTTATTATAAAATACCTGTAATAGATTCATGAAGTATCACATTTAGTTTCGTGAACAATCCAGTATAAATATTAGTGTATACATATATTATTTTAAATAAAATCCTCATAAAAATAGGATATATTTAATGTAACTTATTGTTAAACAAGTCGTACTTGGTCAGATTTCTTGCCAGGATAAATTGCGAACAGAGATAGCTGAAAAGCAGACAGTATCGAACCAAGAAAGTTTGGTATCTTAATGAAAGGGTCATCTTGAATGCAGCCATAAATGAACCATTGACAGGAAACAATCAGTGAGGCAGTAATCACGGGAAATGGCAAGCCTTCCGCACTCTTAACTCTCATCACATGTGCCTGAAATATAGAAAATTTAAATGGAGATTTAAGTAATTACTGTCAATGCAAGTTGACAGGTGACTACGATATTTTTATACTTATTAAGACAATTAATTATGGACTATAATGGAATGAATAAGTTACCAGCATGGTTAATGGTGATGCAAAAAATAATATGGTCAATCCACAGCTCAAAAATCCTGTCCATTTTGTTGCTAATGCTTTATCTGGTTCGGAGGAAGAGTACAAATACACTGCAGTGACAAAACATATAGCCACTGCAAATTGTTTTATGACAAGAGATTTTTTCACACTATATAGTATGAAAACAAATATGTAACTGAGTTGTAAGGACGTTCCAAAAACGTTTACTAGAACAATGAACGAATCCTTTATTAAAATCCCATAGAGTAACCATAGGCTACATCTGAAACAAAAAGATTAGTTATTGTTCTAATAATTAATTAAAAACATTATTTGGATATACAGTAAGACCCTGGTTAATGCTAAGAATATGTTCTCAGAATTTCGAGCATTAACAAAATAGTACTAACCAGGGTACATGCTATACGGTACGGCAAGGATTTCAGAGCATTGGAAAATTAACGTTTTACTGAGCATTTTCAAAAGCAGGCTATGAAGAAACAGCGTTATACGGGATAGCGTTAACCAGGGTCTAAATGTATAATGTTGAGAATAAGTCATGTATGAACTGATATCAGTTAATTCGTTCCGATTGCCATATCAAAAGAAAAATATATCATTTCATCAGGTACATGCAGATGTAAAAATATCAATGACATCTGTCTCAACGGAACAAGGTCATATTTTATTGATATGAATATGTAAATACGATACAATCATACATTCAGTTATAACAATTTTAAGATATAGTATATCAATATATTGCTCTTAATCTTTTTGAGTATCATTTATCGTGATCATTTAATAAGTAAAGTCTCCCCAAATAAGTTATTAATTCATAAATTTACATCTTGAAATATAAATACTTACGACATAAAGCATGTCACAAAAGCCAATCCAGATGTTTCACCTGTGGTTCCATTCTTAACAACTTTTCGACATACTAATCTGAAAACAATGTTTCTTTCTTAATAAATTTTTAAATTACTTGTAACGTAACTGTCACTAAAGTGCGATAATGTATTATCCTTCAAGGTTAGGTTTCATTTTTTATACGTATAAAATACTTACATGCCAGCTAAGAACTGTAGAATTGTGCAACACGAAGCTATCGTAGCTAATGCATCCCTAAATGCTGTCGAGACCATTTTGTATTATTCATTTTCCTGCCCACTTGAAAAGAACGTCTGTCAGATCCATTTAGATCTTTCTTTAAAACATTTTAGATAACAACTCAAGTTACTAGAATGGGATACAAGCACAATAAAGAACTGGAGAATTGAAGTTACAAATATTCCTGGTAGGTATTAAGGTAATTAAACAATTGCAATATATTTCGTCATCCGGCACATTACAACACTTGACACCACACAAACCATATTTACGTCTATCATTTGACTTAAAAGTACCGCTAAATTGCGTTAAATTAATTTTTTTAAGTTGTGGCAGTACAACCGCTATATATGACGTAAAATAAGCATTCTATTGGCTGTTCACCAGTTGGTGTTTTTATTGTAGCCAATAGACGTCTCCCGTTAAAGCCCAGTACACTCAGTGAACGCACGTTCGAAGGAGAACTATCGATCAATGGTACAACGCGTCCACAGGAATTCACGTTGTATTATTGGTCGACAGTAAGCGTTGGAATGCGCATTGTCGAGTGTGACTGAGACCTTACAATTAGCATTACAGATCTTGGAATTGAGAATGGGCCTTAACAATGTGTATATGATGCTGCATGCCCATTGGTCTCTTCAGGCCCTTTTGTTGGGCCAATCGCTGACGTTGGATTTTCAAATTCCCAAGCCTGCAGGTATGTCCGTTAAACAATTGTAATGAATAGTCAGGCGGTTGAATGTTCAGTGTGTTTATTTTACGGAAATCATAGAAGGTCGTAACGGTTTTTCTTTTGTGAAGTACGGTGAAAGTTTGTGAAAAATCTAACGAATAAACTAATAAGAATTTGATTATACCAACGCTAAGCCTCCGTAAGTATTATTTCTAGCTATATGATCTCGTCCTGCGCGTCCTCGATCACATTCAATTAATCAGAAGTAAACTTTAAGTTAGTGGAGTAATATTGTACTTTTTGCGAAAAAGATTCCATGAATTTCGAGAAAATATACGTTCAAAATTTTGTATATTTGAACAATTAATTTTTTAAACTTTGATATTTCTTTTTTGTGTACGTTGTTTTCAATTGACGTTTTGACAAATTCATAATTAAATAGATAATTAGGCACACTTAGTCCATTCTCACATTTGTGATTTTTATTGATTTGGTCTATAAATACATTTTTCCATATTATTCCAATTAAAAAATTTTTTATAATTGTTTCAGAGTCCATTGGTGGTATATTCAAGTATTTAATATTTGTGCATTTATGTACAAGATGGATCAGTGGAATGCCCCACAGTGGACAGATTTTACATCAAGTCCCCAACCCTTATGCGAAGATTACTTTGACTATGAACATAAAGAACACGAACCACATTTAAATGACTGTGAGGAACTTGAAGCGAGTTCATCAATTATAAGTGGTTTGGATAAAACAGGTATTGCAAGTGTTCCTGTTGCATCACCTAAACAATCTCCTGGCAAGACTGTTACAAGTAAGACATTATCTAAGAAAGTGGATATCGAAGATGAAGTAAATATAAATTTGAGGACACCTGTGACTGTAATGCCATTGACGAAGAAGCATAACAATTCTGCAGTAGTGAATAAAACAACATATGAGGATATTTTGGTGGATGCTATGAGCAATTTAAAATTATTGTCGTCTAAAAGAAAAAGCAGACGGTCACACAATGTGAGCATCTATAAGCCACCAACAAGTACTAAATTACGATCTACAAAATCTATTGGGATGCAACCTTCAGAGAACCACTCTTGCAAGAAGAATATTATGAAAGATTTGCAGATGATTCATCCTCCAGAAACTGAAGTTGTGAGTGATACCGTAGATAAATCCAGAAATCATGATAAAACGGAAGTCGAAAGCACAACAAAGCCAGTAAAATCAACAGTTATCTCTAACTTCAATAGAGGATCAGTTGTTGCTAATCTTCGAAAATCTGTAGCAAATCCAACACTCTTGACTTGTAAATATCGGAGATATAGCCTTTCAAAAAATCGAAGGAGGTCCAATCAGTATGTCAGTCTCGCCGAAGCAGTTAACAAATTCCAAAATCAAACTCCAAAGCGTTTCAGGACAGCTACTTCAAAGAATATGGAGCCAGGTCCTCTGGCAAAAACTAAACAAAGTCTAAAAATAACACAGCCCATCTCGCCTGTACTTTTATCAAAGACCCGGGTGCGTTCGACTGCACTTGCTACAAGTAACCGAGACATTCGTGGAAAAACGATTGTATCAAATGAAGCAAATCAGAAGAACAAATGTGAAGCAAATCAGAAGAACAAATGTGAAGCAAATCAGAAGAACAAGTGTAAAGCAAATCCAGTGGACATTCGTACAACAACAGCATCATCAGTCTTGCCGAAGAAAAAAATTGAAAATTCTGTTCCAACTTTAAATCTATCACAAGTGCCAACCAAGAAACGTTTCAATAAGATAACAATGCCAATTATAGACTCTAACCCGTCAGAAACTTGTGGTTTCAGTATCAAAAATGTTGAGATGTCTAATTTCGGAGTTAGAGCAATAAGTACACACAAGAAGTCAACTTGCGCGATTCCCTTCAGCTTCGAAGCTAGGGAGAAGGAACTTCGGAAGAAAAAGGCGGAAAAGCTTGAGAAGTTACAGGCTGAAAAGGAGAACAGGAAAGTAGCACCTACTGGTGCAGCTGACACTAAATTAGTGCCGAAGAATATACATGTTGCTCCACCTATGCTGAAGACAAACAAAAGAGCTAAGGAGAGACGCGAATTTGACGAAAAATTAAAGCAAAAGGAATGTCAAGAGGAAGAAACGCGTCGACGACTAAGAGAGGAACGACTGGCCAGAGAGAAGGCGGAAAAAGCTTTGCTTCGAAAAATGGCTGAGCCAAAGGCGAGGCCTATGCCAATTTACAAACCAGTTGCTATTTTGAAGTCAAATAAACCATTGACTGCACCGCAAAGTCCAGCTTGGGCTGCAAAGACAAAACACTGATATATGGCTTGCAATATTTTTTATTTATCGATAATTCTCTGTTTTAATTCTATTTACCTAATATGTGATGCCTTTGTATGCCTTTCTTTCAATTATATCTATCCAAATGTGAAACAATAAAATAAATGTTTATGATCCTTAATGCAATTGATGGTTATTCATGAATATACTAGCTCCGAAAGTTTTCGTTCATAATTCACAGAAATAATAAGTACTTTATGTTGTATCAATAATATATCATAGTGAATTACCTGCTTTTTACCAATTTCAAATCCTAGATTGCTTCCTAAATTTATCGATAAGCAAATGGGAGTAATCATATTAATTTCATAAAGAAGCATTGAGGTAATCATTTACCATTTAATAAACAATCGTAAACACGTACTGTAACATAAAAAGCTGCAACAATTATGTCATCCTTTTGTAAACTTTGTAACTTGGTAAAAATTGTGCCTTATATTTTAATTGACTAAAACAATATGTACAAATGATAGATCGGAACGCTATATTATTTGAACAAAGTGTCTTAATAAACGTCCTACTTTGGTCATAGCGCCCCAGCATATTCGGAGACTCAAAACTAAATTATTAGACGTACATACCTACATACATAAGACATAAATAAGAAAAGTAAAACTACGTATTGTCAGTATGCGTACATGAGCTTACAACTCTTAAGATTACGATGCAATATTTTCTTGTCTGAAGCGATTTGCAACGACCTGTCGTATGCCTACATCGCAAAGAAGGAAGATGCAGCGTAGACATCAATTTCAATATCAATTTACATTGCTCAAGTACTCTTGTCGAGAATTCAGAATTGGAAAAAATGTATATCTGTACAGCTAGATGAAATTCCATGGTTCTAACCTTGTACCAGTATATTCCCTCAAAGAATTCATCGATAAGTGGATATTCTGACTGAGAAAACGTCTGGAGTGTCATTTTCAAGTACTTATAGCAATTTAAAAAATATATATTTTTTCCAGTGTCTGCTCTGATTGTTCTAGCTGCTAGCAATCAGGCCAAAGAAAGTCGATGAGAGAAGCATGACCAAAACAATAAGGTACGCATGTTAATTTGCAACATTCAGATTATTTAGTTGGCATTTAATTATCTCGATGCAAGTTCTTCATTTGGATCTTGATCTGTTCATAAGTGACCCAGAGAACAATGTTCCAGGAGACGAGCCTGGCGAAACTGGGGATGAAGCCTTTGTAGAATGCAAGAGGACCTTCCTGGGCGAACATCCTAATAGCAGCGTCTATAGCGCCCTTGTATTCCCCAGGCGCGCTGTTCATGTACCTGGTCTTCACAACGTCAACTGGACTCGCTGCCAAAGTTGTGCACAGGCCAGCAAATGTGGCAGCTGTGAAATGACATGGGATGCCATCGCGCAGATATCCAGAATCGAGGATAAGGTCCTTGATGATGTCGTAGCAAACAATTTCGGCCACGTTGACAATCGCATTGCGAGAAATGTTTGGGAATGTACCTGGAGACATATGAAAAGATCATTAGCAATTTTACTCAATCATTTATCCAAGTAACTAATTAATTAATTATTCTAATTACAGTCGTTTCTACGTACCTTTCCACAATCCACGAGCTCCTTCATTCGCTGCGATACTCCTGTAGGCCTGTAGAGTGGAACTGTACCTAACAGAAGTCTTGCCACTGTTTCCAGCTTGAAAACGAACCTTGACAACGTCAGTTGGCTGAGCAAAGAGCACTGCCATGGCACCAGTTGTGATACCAGCTGCGACACGAACGCCGATGTTCATCGAGCCACTTCGATTATTACCTGTCAACGAAAATCGCAATGATGAAGTAGCACGAAGTGGAGGTCGGATCAGCCGCGAAAGAAATCGTTTAGTTCAGAGCGTGAAAAGGGACGTTAGTAAACGTGCCTTGTGACATTTATTCTGAATCGTTATACAATTCCATTTTTTTTTCATGGGGTAAAATGACAAATTGCATTATCGAATTTGACTTGTTTCTACCCAAAGATTCTTGAAAGTTAATTGATACTTATAAGTAATACCAATATATCGTGTATTGCTATAAGTTTTTAACTCATCGATTATTGAGGTTTCTTAGTATCGGCCTCAATCTCAATCCCATCGGAGCTGTTCATTCAAAATGTTTTCTTGCCGTCATATCCGTATTTGAATTATGACAATTGAAACCTCAAAGAGCCATAGCTACAGCAAAGGTGTACGAATACGAGGATCGGCGATAATTTATTAGCCGCATTCGGTCAATCCGTTTACGACTCACCCATATACCGGGAGGAAAAGGGACAAAAAACCTGAGCGTTATCTGCCGCTATCGCAGAAATGTCAATCCATGTCTCTCAGCGAAATTATAGTTAATCAAAGTTAGTGTTTGATGGAAGTACCGTCGATGATTCCAGCGTAGAGTGACTTCGCGCTGTCGTAGAGGCCCAAGCGTACGCTGGCGAAACACATCTGTCTCTGGAGTCCCGCGGACAGACCTCCGTACAGGCTCCTGTAACCACCCTCGCTCAAACTCACGCCCTCACAATTTACGCTAACACTCCCCAGGGCATATTTTTTCTCTTTGCCTTGCGACTTTTTTTCGTTTATCATCTTATCTCTTTTTTTTTCTATTTATTTTGAATGCACACCGCGGACAACTGCGGTACCAAGCTTATGGTACGTCAAATACGAAGAGAGGAGAAACACGTGGAAACGCAAGATTGTTAATTCAAAATCAAAATAACGACAGCGTAAAATAAATTCGAAAGCAAAAAAAAATCTACCAAGGAAGTGTTAAATAAAAATATACGACAAAATTAAACGTTGGGAAATACACAGTCGGTTCTAACGGAATGTCACGTGCTCAAAATTCTAGGAATTATATGGGAAATATTACTAATTATATTTCGTTTGTGATTGTTTGTCATTACGGTGAGACTCGACTAGGTACTTCCCAGTATAGTTTTTTAAACAAACGAAACAAAGGGTTGTACGAAATAAAAATTTTCGGTCAGTCACACCGACATCAGTTAAAATTTAACCAAGGATCAAATGTCACATGGACCAATCAGACGTCCGAATCATGCACTTAATCTTCAGTTAAATTGCATCTGATTTCAGTGCAACTGACAATGACAGCAATAACAGATAAAACTTCGTAAATATAAAATAATAAAAAGACTCGAAGGTTTTTGCGTGAATCCTTTTTATCATCCGGATATCAGTTCATCGTAATCAGTTATTATAACCAGCCATTCGCTTGTCACTTTATTAACGAATTGATCGATCGAAGATTATAAACAACCCTTATGGACAATAGGCATTATCACAGTATTATTTACTGCGATTTAAGATCCGTTTGGTTTACCTACCCTTTCGCTTGTTTAAATTATCATTCTGATTAAGGACAACGTACCTTGCTCCCTCAACACGCACAATGTTTCCAATTGTCTGCAGCAATCCCGGTTGAGCCGTTCGCACAGCAAGAACCGAACCTTCGGTCGATGCAAGCAACATCGCGCGACCTTCTCCAGCAATCTTGGAAAAATTATTCAACGAATATAATCGCAACTCACAATTCATTTTTATACATTTAACAGATTCGTTGTCACTTCATGAGTATTTACCTGCATTCGGACCTTCGCAGTGTCCAGAGGAAACGTAGCTACGTCAGCAATACAGGCTGCAGTTCCTGCCGTGAGAAGTTTCATGCCAAGTGGCATATCGTCAGCTGCACCAGGCTTCATTTTCGGATTATTCTTTGGTCTCTTTTTGTCCTCGACTTCCTTAACTCGACTCTTTATTGCCTTTTCGTGATCTTGCACTCGGAGTTAGTAATTATATATCGATATACGTGGTATAAGTCAAATTTTATTCTTGTTACGTTGTTTCTCTTTTCTTTCCGATCGATTGTTAGTTCCCACGCACTGTTGGGAGATTCTCAAAACGTTGACCCGTTAGATCAAGATTCTTTGGTAGTAATTGATATGTACACTATATACAGTCCTGCCGTAGGAGGAAATATTCAATTTTTCATGATTCCTTATTACTTGCTAATAATTGATATGTACAATATATACAAATCCTGCCAGAGGATGGAATATTCAAGTTTTCATAAAGCGGTAGCAATTCACAACAGCTCTTTGGTTTCCCTAAAGTGATCAGGATATGCGTGCAGTCCTTCTGACCGCGAGCACTCGTGTTTTATTTCCTTGTTGTTACGTGCTTTGTACATACTATTCTTCTGTAACAGAAACACATTTTTTTATGGTTAGAACACCACCTATATATGCAACTCTTGACTTTCTACGTCAATTGTAATTATCGTTAATCTTCTTTTCTCTCTGTGACGTCACACAGCCTCAAAGTCCATGCAGATTGAAGTGAACGTTCCGAGAAAATTGATACAACTGTCACCCAACGTGCGTCACGCAACGAACCACAATTCCCACGTATAATTTGTCGCAGACGATAGAACAATGAGCGGGAATTAGAAAAACGGCAATGTAAACAAACAGTGAGCAAACGCTTTGTGAACTAAAAACTTCACTGTATATATGTACAGTCAATGCATTACGTTGTACATGGCACGCGGCCTAAAATAGAGACTGCAGAAACAGTTGGAGAACAGCCAACAAAGTAATGGCGAATTTCAATGACTTTTAAAAGTCTTCGTGAAGTCGAAACTTTACAAAGATGCAATCTAATAACAATGGCGATCACAAAACGGCGAGTTCGTTAACCGTGATCAAATACAAAAATCCTCTGACGATAACAGTGGCCAACGAAAATGGCGAAGTCATCGAACAGGTCGAGAGTCCCGGTTCAAAGTCTTGGGTTGCGTCTTTCAAATATAAATAATGCCTCTCACTCTGACTGTCATTTGCCTAGCGCATGATTGACTTCGCTTTCACATTGAGTTCGAGTAATGACGAGACACGTGACAGTCACGTTTTGTTCCTAAAATTGCTGAGAGTCAAGATCCGATTGATTTCTTTGGATTCCAGGAAAATATTCCAATATAAAGATATAAAATTTTAAGAGGCCCATGATACGAATCGATACGTGCAATCAGTGTAGGATGATACTTCGGGATTAATTAAAAGGTCGTACAGTGCGACACTTAATTACAGTTATTCCAGTTTATCTAAGTTTAATATGAGGTCAGTCTGTCAGCTGATACGAAACTTACGAACTCACTGATGATTTTTGTTTATATATAATATGTAATCATACGACGTTTCAATTATCACGAGTAGCACGCGGAACTGATAGTAAGTACTTGTAATTTCTTTCTTCAATTAAATTCAAGGTAATATACTTTGCACTTTACACTCGAAACACGGTACTTATTTACTAGAGTTCAACGCTTATCGGTTCAACAAGTATTTAGACACTTCTCAAAGGATTTGCATCAGAACGTTGAGACTAAATTTCACGGTTAATTTCAAATCTCTACGAGTAGCCTTGAGAATTGAAAGTCTTAACCGAGCTGCAAAGTTTACCTTTTGTTACTCTACTTCTTTTTCTACTCAACGTAGAACCGCGAACAAAGAACTTTTTTCACAATGTAATCTTGAGTCATGAACTACGCGAGACTCATCGATCAAAGCAATTAGAAATACCGTTAAAACTTGATATGCAGCTTTAATGCAACGACCACAGTTCATGGTAGCTATTGCGCCTGAACAGCAGAGACTGCTTAACAATATACAGTATATTGATTGACCAGTATAACCGGGTATGTACAGGGCCATTCAGTTGAAACGCATTGTTTTCCTATATCAACGTACAGACTCAAGATTTCATGCGTCTGGAAGAAAGCCACATATCTAATCCTTGAAAGAGAATTTTTAATCCTATTTTGATTTCATTGACAGATCATGCTCTATAAATTTTACCGGAACCTAAAGACTACTGCGTTACCAAATTACTTTGATTACATGACAGCTGTCAAACCTGACGTTTCAACGAAATCATTCCCTATTGAAAAATCCGATCACGCGATACGTATACTTATCCAAGTGTACTTGATTGCCAATTGTAAACTTATATATACCTAGACCGTAATAGAGGTAGGTCAAGCACATTTGTTATTCGTCCAACTTGAACTTTGCACGCGTGGACATAACCTATGCGTTCTACGTTATCGACGTGACTGACAGTGATGCAACAAAGGGATATTAAATAATGCCTGTCCTATGTTTATTACTGAACAAGTAGAAAGTTCCTGGCTGTCAAATCGATGTAGCCCCCTCTCCCCCCATTTTATTAGTTACATGTTCAACGCGCATACGCGACACCGCATTATGAAATTCTACGTACAGCTTCTGCGATACAGATCATCGGCATATTTATGTATTTATATTTATATATATTTATACGGTTACGTTACGTAATTTCTTTCGACTCGCACTCTTGAGACGATTACTATTATTTTTGGCTAAACTGATTCAGTGTGGTTTACGCGTTTCGGTATTGCTTCAATGCTAGCATTGTTACCAGCCAAGCGTCATTGTACTGTTGAATATTGATCGAGTTCATTATTCAAGGTCACTGTATGTAGAGTATAACTATTGTTGTACAGTGAAAACAAAAGTTGACTGTCTTACGATGCGGAGAGTATATTTGAAAATATGTGATAATATCTCCTGTGCTTTTTTGCCAAACATTTCTATACGTTATGTTCATCCGTTAAAGGCATCATCGGTATCTTCATTGTTATTGTAATGACAACTGAGCGCAACAATGATTTTTGGCGATTGCAATGATTGTAAAGTGCGATGGGCTCGAAAGATCGTTACTGCGGTTTCATGCGCATTGACACTCCTTTACAGGACTAATATGATAAGAAGGTGACACCGACTTTTGTACAGTAATTGTTTATCGTCACTGCGTGTAATGTTTAAATATAAAACATTGTTAGTATTTAATTTAGAATTTACCCTAATTCGTATTGTCAATGAAACCGTCTAAATAAACAGATACTTGAACGGTACACGGACTTTTGTTATTTTATGTAAATTTTCTATACTACTCGAAATTATAATACAATTTCGTTAATATTTAAATAAACATTATTAGCTTGAAACTATTATAGCGTACGTTTGGTAATATTGTTGTTACAAGAAATTATGTAAATCGTACCTACCAAGTGTACAGTGGATAGGTAACAACACAACTGAAACAGGTTAGCATGATAGCACTACTTATATCAGGACGACGACCAATGGGAGTAAGCTGCGATTTTATATTGTCCAATAGCGTTGCGAGGTTGACGTCACTATCAGCCAAGGAAAATCAAACCCGCGAGTAATCGATAGTCACCAGGCACTGTCGAGACCCGCGCTTTCGTCCGCATGTATATATATGCATAAAGCTTGCAAGCCATCCCCCAAAATATAAGGGTGGGGGGTTTATTACTGCTATTCCATTCGTCAGTCAAACAGCTGCTTTTGTTGTTCGTGGAAATTTTGCCGTACAGCACTTGCCGTTCATAAGCTTGGACTATGATCTTGTATGCGTATAGTCGGTCCACGAGTTCAATTTGTTTTTTTGACAGATCGAAAACAATGAAGTCTCTAGCAAGCCACGCGTGACTCTGCATACAATTTTTCTTACAAACTATGCATTTGCATGGTTTTTTACTCAAATATATTTTACTTTTCTACTTTAGTTTGTATTTTCATGATTTTGTGGAAAGCCACGTGCGATTTGCCGAGGATTGCATTGCTTGCGAACTGTCCAAAAAATATATTGAACTTGTGGACTGACTATACAGTCCTATGCCTCCGCAGTATTTTTATTTAAACTATATCCTAAAAGTACAGCGCATAACGCGTGTTCACGAAATACGCGCATGCCGGTTGAAAGTTTCGGGTAAATATTATGATCGAATAAAAAAAGATTATTTTATGCAACTATCCTATGAACATTTATTTAAAGCAGTGACAACGTGCTTTTCACGAACGACTAATTGAGAATTCATCCACAAGGTGTTTTCCTGAGTTTTCAACAGTTTAATGCATCAGAGAAATCCGCAGGAGTACAGTCAAAGACACTATTAAATTACGTGTACAATCAAATTGAAATTTACGCTTGGATGGAACAAGAATATTCAACTGAAGTATAAGCGCGATTGAAGTAGCGTTGATAAACATTTAATTGAAAAATGTAAACCTGCGTGTTACTCGAAAGCTCATCGACTTCAATTTATGAAATTTATATTAGATTAATTAAGTTCTCTGTTTTAGCGTAATTCAGCATCTCTATTTTTAAATAGAATTCATAAAACTGTTAAAAAGAAATTTTTTCACCGACCTATAGTCTGTAAAGAGTTAGCTGCATGCGCCAAATGGATGTTAAAATTCAAAGTTTCGAGATAAAAGCTCGAAGATTAAAATAATCAGGAGCTGGATTTAATTGATCGTTTATCAGTAGCGGCACGAGTTAAGAGTGAGGATCATCATTGATGCGTTAAGCGATAACTTCAGCAAAATAAAACTTCTTCAGATTGCTGGCCAAGCCTCCAGTCGGAGACCATACGTCTGGCTCGTGATCAGCTGAAAAACGAAGTAAAGTGCCAGAGGAGTCAAAAGCTTCTCCGAGATACGACAGATTATCACAATCGTATTGTCATTAGTAGACGCTAATTAATAATCAAAGTAAAAAAGAGTTATTCGATGTTTACGCGCAAAAAGTCATTGCTCCAGTTTATTAGTCACAACAAACCTTTCCCGCGTTACATCTAAAATCGATGAAATCAGTGCAAAATGAATTTTTCATACGTCAATAATGATTTTTCCGCACGGAATATTCGGGACGCGGTATCGATTTTGTAAATTTCCGTTCCTCGTTCAAATAACCAAAAATTTTCCAAACACAGCCATTGGGTCATTTATCACTTACGGTGACTCGTTAAGCTCAATTGTACTCAATATCTTCTTTTATTACGGAAGGCTTTAAAGGTTTATGACCACAATTCCCACGTCCTCCATATTTCTTTTTCCCTTTAATGTTTACAATCATTGCATTACAATCAATCAATCTATTTTCATTAATACTTTCCTAAAAGCAGCAACGGATTATTCAGATCAAGCTCGAAAAATCGTATTGGGATATTAATGTCGTATATGAATATGCATATAGGATATAAAGTAAGGTCATAAATTCAAATCCATCGTACGAGTTTTGAATAAAAATGGCAGTCAGTTCCATGTATAAAAATTTGAAAAGAAGCATATACGATGCGTTATATCTAATCGAATTGTGGATTGTTAGATTTACGTGATAAGGCGAATACTCGATGTAATCCGTATCATCTTTCGATAACCCATCGTTGTTGATATCAAAGTCAAGTACTTCTAAGCCGTGTCTAATTAAAAAGGTGATCAAAAAATACGATCTTCATTTAGATAATAGGTCGTAGCCATAGTCAGAACTGTAATATTCATAAACGTCCTGCAAGTGTAAAGGAAAGACGAGGATTGGAATGAAACATTGTTTATTCAAATATGATAAAATCTCCGAAGTTTAGTTTTCCTAATGCCGTATAATATTGTTGACAATTCTTAGGCAAACTTTAGTTCAGGCCAGTTGGCAAACCCTGCAGATGATCAGTCATGGGACAGGACAGTTAGCCTACTGCCGGTAGCACGTCAATGGAATTGTACTGGGCGGTCAGAAGTTTCAAAAGTTTCCGTAGTGCGGACGGTAGGAATAAAAAAAAAAGTTGTGGTCATATATCGATAGAAAGAAAATACTCCATATCCCTAAGAGGCGGTAGAGAATGAAATTTTGAACGTCCATTCTTTTTTTCTTAGCCATTCCAGGAAGCCATAAGTAACAGTTAGATATTTACAACGTTAAAATGTCACAGTCAGGAATATAATAATTACAAAACACGTGCATGACCATTATATCCTTGAGTGTGACATAACATTGTCGATATATAACTGTTACTTATTATTTTGTTTTCCGGGCTGAAACCGACTTGTGATTTTCGTCAGATTCTTTTTAATGACAACTTTGACACGATTTCTTGGTGCTATATTTTATTTTAAGAATACATATACCGACGAGACAGCTAATTAAAATTGATAAGTATATAATTAAGTATTTAACGCTAAAGTTTATCTTGGCTAAATGCGACTTCCCTCGGGTTTATCGAACGCGTAATCCTCGAAAGAGATACGAAAAAAAGGCACGTCTCTAGCGTGATTTCAATTTCTTTTATCAGTAAATGTCAATTTGTCTAAACATTAGCGAGTTTCCTTCCAGTTCACCGACAGTCAAAGATTCTTAGTGTATTTTAGATACAGTTTTTTTTCAACGGGATAGTCTAGGTTGAATGCGTAGTCTATGTCGCTTTTGGAAAAACAGTTTGGTTATGTTTTAGGGACTAATTAGTACGGTTTCAATACCGTATGTAATCTATACAGTTTGCGTCAGTAAAATTTTAATCAGTGATCACTGGTCGCTTTTCCGTGAATGCATCCAGAGACTCGATCCAGTTTCACGCCAATTTATTTGTCCACCTGGCTGTTATACGTAATCGCTGATTATCTTGCTTACTGCGGTAATGGAGAGATGACTGATTAGCACGCAACCCAATGGACGTCAGTGCTATCATTAGAACGTGTAATTGGCTAATTCACTCCATCTCAATTCCTGTGTTGCTTTTAGAATTTTGGTTCAACAAGCGTGTCGGATGATTCGTGTCGTTGGGGGAATACGGTTTCAATCAGATCGATTAGCACTGATAGCAAATTACGAATTTATACGATGAAATTACGAACGATACTGTAGAGAATTATATGAAAAATAATCGGTTGTGAATTAGGAAGTTTTTTAATGTCGTGCGATTTCACATGGTAAAGTGGATGACCTTCGGTCTATCGACGTAAACGATCAGCTGGAGAAACTAGTAGTGGGTATAATACGATATCTAATCCTATGACGTTAACAGTACAGTAATATTTAAATAGGAGAACATTAATCCATGAGAAAGCTGTTCCATGGTTTTTGTACTTACAAACGTGATTATATTAATTTTGTTTAATATTAATGAAGAAATAATGGAACTATAAGAGGAATAAAAAAATTGTTTAATTCTTAATTATTCAAGAACTCACCGAAAATAAAATGTTCAAAGTTTTATCGCCTTAGAAGAAATTGGAGGCTCGGGCGCTAAAGGCTCAATAAATATAAATATTATATTTTGCACGTGTATGGCACGGTGCCAGATGTTAGTTCCGACTGTTGTTGCATTTAACAATTAAAGCTGTGACACTTCCTACGTGCCAATTCATGCGTTAGGACAGTTGTTCATAGATTTTTAAGACAAACAGCAATAAGCGAAACACTGCTGTATTTATTAGTAGGATATAAGAGATAGGTTATTTATAGGATAGAAGATATAGAATATAAGAGAAACTTCTTTTTTACTAATCTGATTGAACTTCATTCGTGTTCAGCAGTGCATAACATAATGATACAAAGTCAAACGGGATCAAGTTGTATATTTTGCTGTTGTTTGTAATCGAGGACAAGCGATAATACATCCTTTAGTAACAATCAGTGATTGCGATTCATTCGCGTTTCTTATTGCCCCTCATTGATCTATTTACAATTTGATAAAAATCAAGAAAAATAATCAAGCAATGTTGTCAACGATTGCAATACTAAGTGCTGTAACAGAATGTAGATTGTGCATGTGCATAGTCTGCTACTGTAAAATTATAAGAGTATGTAGGTCCATTACACGAGATCAATGAAATGCAGTATCAGTCTGATTGATAAAATCCATTTAACTAAACAGGAGTGTTTGCTTTAACCGTTTATAGTAAACGAAGTCCGATTCATCAGCGTGTGAATAAGGGGCCAAGAGGACCGAATCTATACTCTCGTACTCACGTGTTTTTTTAATACTGCCCTGAAGCATAAAAAACATGCGCCTTTTAGGTGAAAAAGGAAGGGAAACGGAGTGGTACTGCACCTCAAGATGGAGATTGAGTCTCTTCGTTAAAGGGTTAACGCATTGTACGATTGTTATTTACTATTTTCGTTTACATTTTACACTGGAGCATGTCCCCCTGGGGGATAAAGCCACAAAGGAAAGAAAGGAAGGAAGGAAGGAAGGTTTGCTTGCATGGTAAATGAGAGTTTTCGCCAATCCTCTTAACAGTAGTTGATAAAAATCAGTTACCAATGCAGTGCTGTGCGTCGATAACGTCTTATTCTTCTTGATTTCTAAGCATACACAAATTATCTTTTTATTATAGTACACTTAACATACGAGATTCTAAATGTTTGTTTTTACGTTTCTTTTCGTGTAACTTCTTGAGCAATTTTGGAAATGTCTCTAAATAATATTATTCGCATATGGAAGTTACAAGTGTCGCCATCTATGCGCCAACCATTGCAACAGTTAATTCTGTTACAGTTTGTAGCTTGGAGATTCTCTGTAGTGACAAAGTGGAAAAGTTTAAGGTTTATAACTTGTAGGTGTTAGGTTCATATTTTGGTATATGCCTCAAATAAGGAAGAAAAGTGGAGGAAAAGAAAGGAGGAAGAAGGTCATGGAATGTCTTTTCTTTACGGAGAAAGCCGTAAGGAAGAGACCAACGGAAGAAAGGAAGAATGAGGTCCTTCTTTATATCACGCCTTTTGGCCATTCTTAATTTTATGGAATCAGTTGTCGCTTTAAGACCATATTTTGAACAGCTATTACTATTTAATATTATTTGCTTTAATCATGGTAACAATAGAATATTTTTCTAATAGTTACGGTAATAAATTCGTAATGACATTTTGATAACGATAGGTGAAATCAGCAGTACGCCCGATGAATGGATCCGTTTCGGAATTACATACGCACAGCTAAAATTCGAAAGTTATAAAATCCACAGAATGACCATTAAAATGCTATACACCCTTCTCAATTAATTTTTCATGCATCCTTTAAAATGGCTACCCATATTTGTATTCATAACCCGAAAGTTTATACCCAAATTTCATAAAAAGCGGAGGCAGCACGTTTTTGCGAATTTTCGAGTTTTTCTGCTCTGTTTTCTTAATGAAGGAAACTGTGAAGTGAAATGAAATTAACATAATACCGCAGCGAAAAAGTGCAACAAAAATTGAAAAAGCTTATCGATCAGATGTGATAATCAATTGAAAAGTCGGTTTCGCGTAAAAATTATATCCTCACAATTGGCGTAACGAAAAACTGAAAAACAATATTAAAAGAATCGCGAGAACTGGCCCATACATACAATTAGACACAATGTCAGGTATTGTTAAATTTTTTGACGAGTTTCAAAAAAATGTCACTCCGCTGTTTGAGTAATCACGAAAACATTTTATGTTTTTGCGATGTTCAGACTAAAAACTTTAACATTCTCGCCTTTCGTGTCTCCTGTGTTTCCCTCTTTTTCACATGGTGGCAATCAATCTCGGTATTACGAGTTTTGCGAGACGCAGAATCCCTTGTATTAATATATATCTCCCTTATCAAGTCCAGTCGAAAATTCCAAAATAATTAAACAACACGACTCTATTATTTCTAAATATATTTTCAATTTTCAGGTAAAAACTTATTTTCTCTTTTTATCATTATCCATTTTCCAATAAGTGGTATACTTTTAATTTTCAGGTAATAACTTATTTCCTCTTTTTATCATTATCCATTTTTCGCAAAATGAAATACGACTCATTGGGTAGCTGTCTAAGCTTAAATAACAGATTTGCCACCCACGAATATAAATAGCTCATTTAACTATTTTATCCCATCCTTATACAGTACCATGGGCACAAAAACTAGCACAAACTGAAAATCATTGGCGGCAGACAGGACGCATCGAATATCTCGTTCCGATGTAAACGAGCTTTAAACTATCCGAATACATGTTTTCCTAATACTTGCCAAGTACTCCGTATAAAATGTTCTAGGTCTGATACTTATACAGTGTCGTCAAAAAAGAAAGTAAATATAAAAAAGAATGCCAAGAGAAACTAGTCGTCCGAGGAGTTGCATGATTTCCCGTTAAAATTTCTTTCTAAAAGGTTAAAAGGTAATCCATCGACTGGCTCAAATAAAAATAGTACCGGGCGGGGTACCCCATTTTACAAATTTGACGTTAGTCGAATGAATGGCTGCTCTCGCATAAAATTCCTATAGAATCTTGTGCTCGAGCGAACACGACGTATTACAGAATGCGTTGAAAAGTTGGCTGAATGGTTGTTGATTTTCCAAATCCAAGCTTAAAGAACGGTTAACGTAATTATATACTAAGAAAAATCTCAAGTCATACCTTAAGTAAAGAAAACGGTGAGTTTCGCTTCGAATGCCAAATAACATATGACTTGTGTAGTTAGAATGTATTATCTTGAAAAGTTACAGAGCCGTCTGGTTTGAATTTAACGTCACATCCGATATTCAGTGGGATCAAATATTTAGCAGGAACCGTGAAGATTTACTCGGGCAATTACTCTAGACAGCAATTAATGTATGGACACCGCCATCAATATCAACAGGATTCGATAGACTTGACCCAGCCGTCTTGAAACTCTAATCCTCCTAGGTATGCCAATTCTTTGTCTCTTACTAGTTATCACTAAATAAAATATCTTTCGTTTCAATCATATTTGATACTTTGAAAATATGCTTCTAGGTAACGTCGACAGTCAATCTGTAGTTGTTATGAATATCAAGAACGGCGTCGTATCCGTAACTCATTTGTCAGCTATCTGTTGCTCTGCTGTCAGGTGTCCCGGTATCTCCATTACAAGCAAAAGTCGATGCCCCGTATATAGGGTGTTCGAAATGTTCCCGTTCATCATCATTCCATCCATGAAAGGGTATTCCATGTCAGGATTCAGTATGGCGTCATCCGAGTTTCCTGGGGGCCGTAAATTAGATTAACCTTCAGTGGAAGAATGGCTGTACCTCCTCAGTCCCTATACCGGCAGACTTTGTTAGGCCGATTCTAATGCCTGGAGTGGAGAACTCAAGTTTTCTTAATTTCCTGACAGAGGGTCTTTCTACGAGTATCGAAATTCGATTACCAAGTTTGCACAACACGTGAGCCCCATTCGATACCGATACTTGTTGTATAGGAAACAGTAACTTTACGAACAGTCATTGTGATATACACCGTAGCTTATCGGTTATCAACTATAAATATTCAAACTCGTTTAATCAACTCTTATACCCTTTCGTAGACTTTTGCCAAACTAAACGCACGTCTTTCCAATCGTAAATACAAACTTAAAATTAAACGTATAAGTAGCTATTACTGAGCGATCTGCTTTAAGAGAAATGCCGATGGGACAAATTAACTTTGTGTTTTTCGAGATTTCAAAAAACTCCATAAACAACGAGATCTTCGTCGACTCTTATACTCCACAGGGTATTGGCTTATCCAAGGAATAAGGCTGCTATATTTTTTTCCATGATATCCTGCTTTTTTGTCTTTTCCTCTCTCTCTCTCTCCTTCTTTCCATTCTCCGCAAAGACAAGCTCACGTCTGCTTGTCAGAGTCGACGTTTGCGTCGTGGACAAGTCTCCTTTTGGGAGAACTTTCGCCTTCTTTTCTTTTTCCTTCTGTACGTTTTTTTCTTTAGCCCATCAGGACCCTCCCTTCTTCTGACTCGAAAAGGTTTTTAAGCGATAGCTAAGGTTAACTGGAGGTTCCCTATTACTTGACGAACTAGATTGTTGTTGCATGAAGTTTATTAATGTTTCTTCTTCTCCGCGCATTCTCACCAGTAACCCCTCTCCCGTCACCCTTGCAATGTAAATGAAAGAAAGCCAAGAGAGGCTAAAGCGATCCTCAGGTTCCGCCCCAACGGAATGCTCTTAGTTAAAGCAATGCTATGTAATCGGGGATCCTTCTCTCTCCCTCTCTCTCTCTCTCTCTCTCTGTCATTCTCTCTCTTTCTCTCATTCTCTCTATCTCTCTTCCCCAGTCGAAAAGTCCAATCCCCGGGTTCTACTTTGCCAAGTATTTACGTACATTTCCCTACTGCGAAGACGCTCGCGACTCGTGAACGTAAAGCCCGAAGAAACGTGGCCGAGGGACTTTACGAAAATTAGGAAATTACAGAGTCTGTAATGCATAGCTTACGCGCTACCAGCTTGCTAGATGCTTACGTGCTACTACATAATTTAGATGTTGCTTGCGTCAATTCACTGTACTCGTACTTACGTGGGTATACTACAGCTTATGCCAATCTTACTATGCTGAACTATTTCTATGAGCTATAGTTATAGTACTCGCGGAAGAAGTTCTCGTAAAGATTTTCGAAAGATTCTCCAACGAATTTTTTTTATCTTCGGGCTCAATCTAAAAGCCCGCAAATATATTTGAAAATATACAAAATAAGATTTCTTCTACGTAAAGTGCATGCTTGTGGTACGTGGGGTCCTCCTTGAATGAAATCCTGCGAACAACGCTCTGAAAAATTATGCTCCGTACACAAGAGCCTAATAATACGATTCATTTAAGTCATCAACCCTTTATCAAGCATACGTATAATAATTTACATATGGAAAAGCGTATTCGGTATGACGTTTTCATATATCAGGACTCCTTAAAGTTGATTTTACAAGTAAAAAGATTCATTCGAAAGTCATTCAAAGTTTCGTTTCTATAAGTAGAAATGACGTAATAATGCATTAGGGTAGACGCACCGTTTTTGGCCACCTTAGGGCCGATCGTGGCCATCACATTCAAAGCAATAAAACTAAACATTTGATTACAAGAAAAAAAACATCGAGTAGGTCATTCAGTGACTTTATATCAATTTTTTCGAAAAATGAACATGCAGTTGTGGGAGAAAAATAATTTGAAGAATAAAATAATAAAAATGGCCACAATAGGCACAGTGGCCACTAACGGTACATCTGCCCTATAGTATCTTTTTTTTCGTTACCACGCATATCCACGTATAGGGGATTATTCAGTAAAAAGGGGTTGCTCTATATTTTTTCTATTTTCATACCATCCAGATTGACCGTTTCATGATTCAAAAGTTATCACGTATTCACGCGTGTACCGCGATACGTTACATTATATTCTGAATAGGCAAACTGGATGTCGCTTATCGGACAGCTCGTTAGCCACCTTTATGTTCCCTTTAAAAGAGTCTAGAGCGTCGCGCGTCACTGACACACGAAAAATGTATTAAAATACTGTAGAAAATGATTTCGCTTTAAAAGGTTCGTGCGCCTCGAGATCACGTAATTGCGGATGATTAAATTCACCGTCGGCCACTAGAAGTAATAAACCGTTTCGAGCTGTGAATTTAATTTCTCCGTATAAACGCCGGCCTGTTAACGATTCGGTTGATATTAAACGATACAGTGCAATTCCTTTTACTATAATCACCATCGATTTATTCTCTGTCACGAGTTTTTTTAATCCCACCTATTAGAAGGAACCTTTCTGTCCTAGAATACCTTGATAGATTAACGTCCAGGTATATAAATGGAGTTTTATTGGTCGATTTAAACGACAACCAGCGACGAGTTGAGCTCAGTTACGAAAGGAACGTTGCTGGAGGACATTTTGACTTTCCTCAGAGAAAGAGAAACATTGCTGGGAGTAAATTGAAGTCGAACTAAGTTTGCGTTCAACTACAGTTTAAGAGTGGAAGACGAAGAAAAAGAAAAAAGGACGCATAGATATATATAGAAAGAGAGAGAGAAAGAGAGGTAGAGAGGAGGTAGAGGGGAGAATAAGAGCAAGAAATCATGTTTTCATACATATGTCCGTGCAGAGAGCCGAAGAAAGATGAGAAAGAATTGACGAAGTGGAAGGACGCGATAAAAAAGAATTAATGAATAGGAAAACTAACTTGTTTGAAATATCGACTAAATTGCAACCATTAGCTATTTCAAGTGTTATTGAATTATTCAAACAGTTTCATGAACTGATTGAAGTTGCTTCTTGCACTTCTATTAACGGTGTTCGGCTATCGAACGGTAATAGTCGAAAGGAGAGGCTGGTACAGAATTCAAGTAATTCAAGTAATATATATATATAAAAGGCAAGCGACGGGACGCCAGTGCGTCGAATTAATATTTGATTGGTATCGAGATTGAGTAGTAAATTTAAGTGGACTGTATTTACGACCCTTAAAGTACTCAGAGTCTTGAATGACGACCTGACGTCCTTTAATAAATCTTTCGGTTAATTACATTCTACGCTCATCATGAATTCTCCCAGCCCTAGTCTTTCCTTCGCGAACGTCGTAAAATCAAGATACTCTTTTCCATTGATTTCGCGTAATACATTAAACCCGTGAAAATACGTATTCCAAAGGTTTTCAACGTCCACGCGAAATATTTAACAGCCGACAAATTGATCTATGGGATAAACGTTGAAGATTTTCTTCTCGACTTTACCTTATGCTCCAGACTTCCACTTCGCGCTGGAGAAAACTTGCTCTCCTGCGACTCGACGCGTGACCCATGCATCAAGAGGCGGAAAACTTTGTTTTCCAAAGATAATTATCTCGAAGATCGAGTTTCGCCATTCTTTAGGATGAATGGACACGTTTTAAATCCACCCAAAGAATTACACGGTCCTCTTTCTCTCTCGTTGTTTCACGCCGAAGCTCATATATAGGGGCACATGGAAATGGCGGGGGTAGAATTTATTTTCAAATTATTTAAAGAATCTTGTTCTCTTGTTTTACACTTTTTTCTTACGCAAATAGGGCAACAACAGTTGCGTACCTGCATTGCGTCATCTTGTATTTAGACAAGTACACAGCCGCTGTAAAATATCTAAACTCCAGCCTAGGGATATACTGAATATAAAAAAAAAGAGACTGGAATGAAACGTCTCATTAGAGATTTTTTTTCTAATTTCTTTTTTAAACTTTCAAGTATGGACACATACTGTCAATGGCAGACTCGTTATTACCGTGAAGTGTCGCAGCTTGTGCTGCGAGAGCCTTCATTAGGGCTTCAAACGATTGTTGATGACGGCTGTAGATTTTTTTTTGGCACTTACTGGAAAGTTATCAATTTTTTTTTTACAAAATAATCTGTATACAACGATCGAAGGTAAGGTGGCAATGTCCTAGATTCCGTTGATGGCAAATTTTGGAAAAATACGAGAAGAACATTTTTACTACAGGCTAGAGATTACCCGAAGACCTTTATCATGACCTCGGCATTGCTCCCCTTCGTATTAAAAGTCAGAAATAAATCAAGTCCAGTTTCAACGTGGATGCGCAACTACCAATAAGAGACAGGTAAATAGCTACTTCATGTACTGGTATGTAGTATATGGATGTATGGAGTATCGATCCTCCGAAGAATTTCGCACGTGCTAAAAATGGCCGAGGACTTTTATTTTCACGGTGATATTATTGCCAAAGGGGGAGAATCGGATTAGTCGTTCAGAAGGAAGATATCCGTGCGTGCACGTGATCCTGAAATATTCGTTGGCAGTTAGGAGGGTGGTAGGTATAGGTATGTACCTACCACCATGTACATAGATAGGTAGGTAGGTAGGTAGGAATGTAGGTACGCAGTGCGAGCGGACGGCGGCTCGAATTAACGAGCGCCTTTCCGTATTTCAGTGTTATTATAGCGCTAGGTAATGTACCAAGTTTAAACCGGTATATCTCCCGTGCAAAAACTTTCTTTTTCGCTTTCGCCAGGCGAGAACAACCATCCGAGCTTTTGGTTGAGAGTGTTCTGCCGTGGATGCGAGGTCGACGAAAACGCAGGACGATGCTGATGGTTCCTTCAGGAGGACGTGCGGGGATACACGGGAAGAAGTGAGCACGGGTTAACGTAGCATAACTTCTGCGCGAGATGACATTTTTTAGCACAATTTTTCCTTTCTTTTCTCCCCCCCCTTTTTTTCTCTCTTTTTCAATGTTGTACCAATTTTTCATGCCTCTATCTTGCCGGTATTCTACCTACCTAACGTTGTTTACGCGAGACCTCTGCCACGACCTTTTCCCGCTCCCACGTAATGCTAAAGTTAATGGTGCGTCATTGGGTGATTTTTTTTTCTCGCGCCATACACAAAATCGCCGAGCACGATGCTCCAGCATCGACAAGCCGAGCGCGCAAGAGAAATACGCGTCAGGTTAAATAAGGTGCAGAGAGATTTTCGTCTCGTGAGAATAAATTCTCCCTTCCCCTCCCCCTCCCCCTTATCCTTTACAGGGATAAAGTTTCGGACGTAAGATCTAAGAATCGATACACGTAATAAGAATAACTGCCAAATCTAATAACCAAGCCGAATCGCGTGTTACTACAAGTGTAATTCGCTCCCGAGAAAGTTCCTCCAGTCCCGACGGAACATCAACGCGTAGTCTAGCTAGCTGGATAACTAAGAAAGGTTATAGGTAAGCAAAAGGTAGATAAGTAGTTAGGTAGGTAACGTAGGTGGTTCCCCACGTGCATTAATTCACAGAGTGCGAAATCCTTCTCTTAGCGGTGACCTAATGTCTTCCCCGAGCTTAGGTGCTTCTTTATGGGTACAGTACGGCATGGGATTGGTCTTGCTGTTGATGGTAGAGGTAGAAGAGACTACCAGTGCTACTAGACACTAGTTGTTGGTCGGCTGCAGTTGGCTGTAGAAACTTGGTCGAGGATGTTTGATGACAACCGTATAGCTGTACGAGTATAAAAATGTCTAAAGAGTTCTTAAGGCACTAGTTCCTCTAGGTATTGGATCTTTTCAGGAACTTGTTATACTTTGATGTCAGACCCAAACGCTTTTTGTACCTAACGGCTATTACGAGGACCATAAAGGTACTCAGACCGAATTTCTATAATATTTTCAAGTGCCATTCAGTCGTATTCCGATGAGCATAGTTAATCCTTTGGTTAGGTTAGGTTAGAACTCCAATGCTGGACAAGCCAAAGTAATATTTTTTTTTTAACATTGTTAACTTACCCTTGCGAACGTCGCTCTTTCCTTCCCTAACCTCAAAGTACACTTTGGAAATACATATAGGTAAATTTGATGACTCCGTGCCTAGTGCACAGAGCATACAACGTGATACAACGCAGATTGCACCCTGTAAAAAGATAGAGCCCGGCTAGTTCACGTAGGGCAATGCACGGGGAGAAAATGTGATCGGTAGGAATGTCGCGCCTAGCTAGTTTAAATTGCTCGATGAATAATGCAGTGAGTCGTTGGACGAGGGCGGGCCATGAAGGAGGGGGGCGAGGAGAAGGTGGAGGGTTATATAATGCGTCCAACTGGATGTGTTGTGTCTGCCTTTGTCAACCGCAACAACGGCAGCTTTAATACAATGCAGGACGGGGAGAAGTTCAGCTCGACAGCAAAATGCTGTGTGTCACTAAGTAAGCGTCTAGATTTGCCGTTCTCTTGCGTGGGGGGGGGGGGGGGGCGGGGGGGGGGG
>JARQST010000549.1:101245-135908 GCA_030142225.1 Pachycephus smyrnensis | reverse complement strand
ACGTAAGGGTGTTATTTTGCCGTTGTGTTGGTTACCCCCCCCCCCCCCCCCCCTCTTTCCCCAACCCGCCCTCTTATTCTCAGCCACCTTTGCACCACCTCCTCGGTATCCTCCCTGGCAGAAGTGTCAGATTCAGCCGTGTATGTTTTGCGAGCCCTTGGTCTCTACCCCTCCCTCTCTTTGCCTCTTGTGCTTCGTCTACAGTCACTCTATCTCTTTCTGTTCCTATGATTTGATCTCTTTCTCCACTCCTTCCGTCACTCACTCCCCCTCTCTCTCTCTCTCTCTCTTCATTTTGAGTAGCGTTCGTAGAATCCAGCGTTACACCCTTTACAGGGTATTGTTTTTGCTGTGAAACTTCGAGGCTAAATCCCAGTGGATTAGTCGTTAATTTTTGGCCCGGCACCATCCCGGATTTCGACGTCCGAAGCACACCCCTTGTGTTTGCGATGGAACCCTGCTTTTCTCTCGTTCTGTTTTACTCTCTTGTACCTTTCTCCGGGATTGACCTGTCTCCTGTGAAAAAAAAAGCAACAGGCCCTATACTCCTCTGTAGGTATATGCGCCATTTTCCTACGTCAATAACGCTAGGTAGATTTCTACGTATCTATACCTATCTGTACTGTTTGTATCGTTAGGTATATACATAGATACATAAAGCTTGCTCGGATGTAGAATATTTTATACTTTTTTTTCCTTTTGGGAATTCTACTGAACTATTCTGCTTATTTGATCTTTGTGCTGGATCTCGAATTCGGGGAAATGTAATAAATGATTGGATCGATTATACCGACAATTTTGTATTCATTCATAACCGGTACTTGCGGTCTGATAGGATTAACAACACGAATTTACTTGGACCAGAAGCCTATTGCACGGCCGCATCAACATCCCATGAAAAATTAAAAAATCATTTCATATTTTTACATCCCTAAGTAACCGTAATCTGTTAAATTGACTGCATGCCATAATCACGCACACCAAGCAGCTAATTCACACGTATTGAACGACGATAACACCGACCAGTCGGCATCACGGAATAGCAACAACAATACTTCCGAGATATTTTGGATATGGGGCAACGTAACTAGAACACGATTTTTGACTTGTCTTACTAAATGGAATTTTCTTGAATAGCTGTTTGTCTTTGACAACCGTTTTCTATTCATTAAAAAACGCATTTCTCTTATTATTATAACTATGTTACATGATCATGAAACTTGTGTAATGCTGCGTAATCACAAGAGAAATGCATATCATAGCATCAGTCACTGACGTCATTATGTTGAGTTAAAAATTGTCGGCTGGGACGTCATTACTGGTCGAAAACGTGTAACGTTTTAAAGTTATATTTGTTCATAGAAACGAATGATGATGTTCCCTCATGCATACTGAATTAAAAAGTATTTAAGTTGTGCATAGCTTATGCGCTTATAGGAATTCCTCGCGAATCGCAGGCAAGAATATATGATTCAACTTGATTATTTACGGTCAGCAAGCAGTGGAGTTCCTCAGCCATGGCTAGTCCGTGTATTACCTCCATTACTGGATTGTTGCGAATATCATGGCGTCCTTCCATTCTCGGCGCCGGTTACACTGGACTTTAGTTATGTTATGATATACACGTTGATATCGGCATCCATCGACTATCTACTCGTACATAATTGTAGTAATTTGGAAAGCAAACCGGCTGCTTTGTACAAGCATCGAGTAATTGCACTGTCCGTTTGATTACACATTGATAATCCATGACACAGTGCACGGATACCATAAGGCGAATTTATGATAAAAAATACAGCTATCATTGAGGCGACAATAAAGAAGTATATTATCCAAAATAATCATACGTATAAAGAATTAGCGTAATTCCTAGTAGAAATTTAATTATGAAAATCAAAGTGTCCTTCGAGGTCCTATTGGCTAGAGGAGACATAGGCCTGGCCCCCTGGACTTATACTGAACATTTCTACTGGGTACTGTAAGGACTAATTAAAATTTAAAAGCAAGACAAAAATTAGTCCCTACAGTAACGGGAATTTAGTAGTGGTATTAAACTCTGTTATCAGACTCTAGGACATTTCATTGAATCCGCGCGAATCTCGGTACGATTGTCTGCAACTGGAGGAATGGAATTATAAGTGAAAGAAAGGAAAGGAAGAGCTGAAAAAGAAAGAGATATCCGTTGAATGCCAAGTATTGAAAGTATTGGAGTGCCAATCTCATTCAGAAAATTTTATTTCGGGTACGAGTCCTTATTAAAATAATTTTAATGAATGTCCTACGACTTTCTTCGATGCTTTTCTTACAAGACGACTTTGTCCAGGCCTCGATAATTGGACGTGTCTTGATATTGGAGAATCCACAAACGAGCAGGAGGTATCGACTGGCGCCATGTTTTTCTTCACGCTTCTGAACGTAAAAGTCTGACTGGTACTTTAGCAGCGACATAATGTAATAATTAATTATCAAAATCTTAACAAAGTTTTAGGCTCATCCACGGCCCATCGAATGTCAGGATCCTGCTTTCAACGTCTCCATCAACTTGTATAACGTGATACTGCTAAACTTACGTAATTCGTATGAATACGTGCCTACAGAAATATTCCACAAGAAGCATTCTCAACATTTTCTAATTTTCCCTCGCACGTAAAGTATGTATATTTTCTCATTCTGCATTCGCCCTTAATATTTATCCGCTCTCTATATCTGACGTTATCTTTCCATCTCTTTCAGACTGTCTCAATCCACCCACGCCCTTTCCTACAACGGGCAATGCATTGTGCTTCACATTACAATATTGCGAAGCAGCCTTACAGCAGAGATGGCACGTACTTTCAACGCGTGGCGGATGAGTAATGAAACGGTCACACGGC
The DNA here is from genome assembly GCA_030142225.1 of Pachycephus smyrnensis. Classification (NCBI taxonomy): domain Eukaryota; kingdom Metazoa; phylum Arthropoda; class Insecta; order Hymenoptera; family Cephidae; genus Pachycephus; species Pachycephus smyrnensis. Next base: position 133,035 of record JARQST010000549.1, on the reverse strand, counting down.
CAGAGGTTCTCCAGTCTCAGGGGGATGAAAGCAAAGGATAGGAGAAAAAGGATCAGGACATTCCCAAGAGACTATCGGGATACAGGAGCATCTTTATAGAGAAGGCTATATGGTTACTAAGGAATAGCACTGATCAATTTTAGCGATTATTTTCGATACGAGGATCCTACTGAATTTGACTGATTTTTCATAGATAGAATTGAAACCTATAAAGGCTACCTAATTATTTAATCGTACGTTACTTGCCTCTTATCACTTTCACCTACCTACTACGCACTTCGTTCTCAAATTCAGAATTTAAAAAAACCTGTTTCACGCTGCTTGAGAACCCCTCTGGTCGTCCTGATAGGCTGCAGATTTTTTGAGAAACTCAGTTTAATAGGCGCGCCATCTAGACAATGTGCCTTGAGAGCCGCGGAAAATTCTAGGACGGCAAATTTCTTAGCTACTTGTACAGCGTGAAATGTGTCACGGAGAGACTGTTCTTTTTTTTTCTTTCTTCTAATCCTTTCTCGTTTCTTTGGGTTCTGAGTACAATCTGAGATGGATCTTGAAAATATCTTTGTGACCTATCGCGAAGTCGCCGGTCGTATGGTACAGTACGAGGTACTCTCTTTGGAGATTGTCTCAGAGATGTAATTAGACAACCGCAAATACAGTGGGGAACGGTAATACTATTTGTTATTTTAATATATCTCTACGTGGTATCAAATCTTTTTCTTTTACATTATAAACCGCGTGTACTGGTGCTTCCTTCGTAACATTATACCTTCAGGCTAGGAAAGTATATGCACGAACAGTTTATCGGAGTTCCTTTATGCTGCTCTGTACACGCGAATTATTCTATATCTATATATCGGTCCAGTATCTAACATTCGCAATGTTGCGCCTGCGCCATCAAAAACATGTATAATACATCATTATATGCGGATATATATATATATGTACAGGTATGTTATACGACCTCAAAAAACCATTACGCTTTTATGCATCGTGCGTGGATTTTGTTTTGCGAAAACTCGTTCTAAGCGGTTTCTATATACTGTGTGTATACATATGCATATATGTACGTTAATGCTGCAGCCCCGAGTGAAAAGCGAGGTAATGCGGATAAATATGTAAAGTAAAATTAAAAAGTGGTTATTTAGGGATGGACATGAATTAACTTATGAAACTTTCATTACATGCATCGTTTTGATGGGTTTGGATCAAGATACTCGGTTAGATTTCGCGCCAAGCGTAGAACGACAGAGACTGTCAGGTGAATTTAATTTGCGAAAGTTTTAATGTTTCAGAATTGGTAAAAAAAATTACCACCGTTGCGCTGCAGTGTCACACTGTCATGGCTGCCTTAAACTTGCAGTTTGAATGCGTTTAATTGTCTAGTAGCGCCTGGTAATTGACTATTTGCGATTTTACGGCAGTCATTAATGTGTTACACAGTTTGCCATCAGAGTGTGCATTTTTAAATCGTGTTATCAATGGAGGATAAGATATCCTGAAAGATTATTCGAAATACGGTAAACTTTCATGGGATTTATTAATTTTAATTTATTTTTTTAGTATTCTTGACATCTCTTCGCGTATGGACAAATTTTCGTTTACACTCACGTCTTTCTTTCAGGTATTGTACAGACTGGTACAGTTTCTAATATTCGAATGTACGAAGACACTCGGGTTGAGCAGCACGGCTGGTGCTCTATTCAGAGAAATAGATCTTCAGCAGACCAGCGTCTCGTTCTAGGAAGCTAACTGAAACACATCCTACCCAGTGCCCGTTGGTCCCCTACGTACTTCAATTTTTACTACGTAGCGCCGTGAGTCGCATCATTGGCGTAAAGCAGGATGTTTGTCTGGAAAACTGCAAGAAAAGTGCATCGCGAGCATTATCCCGTTACGACCAGCATTTTAGTATAATAAAATCATTCGAGCGATCGATCAAGAGACGAGAAGTCGCTCAAGCGCATAAGGCGAATTATTATTGAATGAAAATTTATCGAACACAGTATAAACGTTGACCATGTAGCTAATTTTCCAGAAAATTTCACTCCTCCCACTGAACCGCAAGTTATTAATTTTAAAGCATTAATAATAAAGCTCTACGCGAGTCATCTTCGCAAGAACTTTTTCATCCCCAAGCAAAGAAACCAAGTGGATGGATTCTACGCCTCTGTTAAAAAAAGAATATGGTCGACAAGGTGTGCGGATCGCGTCCAATGTATGCAAAGGGTTACTGTGAATGAAACATTTCACACTGATTACACTCCGGCTCCAACGCCGAGTGGATTTTGCTCTCTGACTTGGAGAGCGTAACAGAGTAGAGTGCGAGGCAGGAGAATAATAAAAGTAATATAGAAGAGAACAGTGAAAATAGAGATCCGTGACGAGGATTTCTACGTCGCTACGATAGAATTCGAATCGAGGGTAACATTCTGGTTGACGTTATGTATAGAGTCATTGCGGCACGCAAGACAATTAATAATGGAGTCACAGGCAGTCTTCTCAGCTGTAGTGGGGGGTGGGGTTGAAAAGGTGTAAACTCACGTGGGCGGGTAGGACGACAGTAGGGCGTGGTAGGAACTTAAAGGGTCGCGTTTGTACTCTAAACGTCAGAGGAAGTCGAGAGTAGCTTCAACCAGGATCCTGAAACTAGGTTCACTCTCGGCCGGGATTTCTCGTTTGATCGTTGGCTTTCTGAAATACATATCACTGACGAGGAATACCAGCTAGCAAGGCTACAAAGCAAGATGGTATTGAAACAAGCATCCCTCTTACTCTGTTCCTGCGTCAACCACTTGCTTTCTCCTCGAGCTCTTATTCATTCCCTACCCTATACCGTGCGCCCTCTTTGCTCCTGGGTGTTCACCTTACCTAGCCACTCTTTACTTTGTCCACTTTTCTCTGTACTCATACTGAATTATCTTGCTATTATAATTTTGTGTATCACGTTTAATGAACTGTGGTTAAAAGTTATCCAATTGGTAACACTCCATGAAGAGATGGTACTTTCCATTCCTCCTTTCGGTTCTATTCATCTTTGGATAGATGAAGGGCGGGGGTGGCTTTCCAACCCTTGAGTCAAAGGCAATTGTTTATAGCCGGTATCCAATCTACTCTGGATAGCCTTACTCGGGGTACTTGAGCAAACAAGATGTAAATTCGCCTCCTACTACCAGGCGGAAGCAAGTAATTAGATGCGTTGTTGCGGGGCCACCTTTGAACTCCCGTTTCGTACCGAGGTAGATTAGTGTTTGTAGTCGTATACGTACTGTCATGTAACTATTCACGGTTAGGATAGTGGGCTACGCCTAAGAGGATACAAAGACGCTGGAATTTCGATTCGTGTGGTAATTTTTTGAGGTTATCGTTTTAATGTTGATACGTTGCTGATACGACGGAAGGAGGAAGAAGAAAATTACCTCTGACTGGATTACAGTGTTGAGATTAATATAATAGCTTGACACGTATGGTTTTAACAATAATTGAATAAAAAATAAAAAAAATCATTTGAATTGAATCTTCATCTTTCTGAAGTCAAGCGAGAAGAACAAAATATTTTTAATTTAGAGTAGTTCATGATTTAAGGTGGGTACTGGTTCAGACAGTCATTTTTGCACAGCAGTTTTGCTACTGAGGATCACGTATGAAATTTTCATTGCCAACGCTGCTTAACCGCGTTATTATTGCGGAATAACAGGACGCCTTTGTAACTGATCCTGAAGCTTCTAGGGTACCCTTGCAAGATGCACTGTGCAACGTTAGTTAATTTATTGATTTTGCAGAAACGATCTTAAGTCAAAGGGAAGCTCTAACATGGGGTCTTTATCAACGGAGGTTTACCAGACTGTATAAAGGACGATAGGATGTGCCTCAAAGCTTGGGACCGATTTGAAAAAGCTTACTCCAGCGGGTTGCTATACGTCGCCAGTGGGGTGGGCACGTAAAGGAGGTCGGAAAATGGGCGGACCGGTGGGTGGTTAAAGAGAGAGGTCAAAGGGTGAGAAGAGGGGCGGTGGCTGTTACTAGTCTAGAGAGCGTCTGGCTTCTGAATTGAATGCCCGCTGAGAGACATATGTTTACGAGCCTTCTGTACTTTCACGGGCCAAAACTTTTATTTTCTCTAACTGTACCTACCGCCATCTACGTCTTAAGCCTAAGTACACCCTAAGGAATTGGGGACTAAGAGTAGACCAGCCCTTCGAGTTCTTCCTATCTACGACCTCAGCTAGCAGTAGTTACTCTTCTTCCTGGATCGGATCCTATAACAGACCCTTCTGCTTCTTTTTTTTCTGGCTTTACGATCCTCATCGAGGACTCACGACGTTTTTCGGTTTTCAATGCCTCGCCGTTATGTGTCTCCATGACGTGGGCACATATTCATGTTCCAATGGCGAAATCCAGTGAGCCCTATAGAGCGGCACGAACGTTAACGTCCGCATCGCATTTCCCCGACAACTACGGAGATCGAACGTGTTTCTCGTTAAGTGACGCAATTATGTGACATATCCATTACTTACGCCGTCAACTATACGAGCTCCCTTGTAGGGTTTTAGTTTTTCAGTGCATTAACGATGCACTCCCTGTGGTCTATGGTGCATTCGATAAGAGATAACTGTATTCTGTATATCTCACGGAACAAAGCCAACAGTCGACCTCTCCAGCCTCGACTAGTCACACGCGTAGAAGAGAACGTAAGAACTGACCGTGGGCGAGGACAAAAGTTGATAAGTTCATAGGGCACAGTCTTGCGTCTGTCTCGGGGAGTACACGTCAAAGAAACGGCGACCCTGATCCAGATACCTTCAAGTCGAGATAAAAGAAAGTATCGGCCCTTGACATTCTCGACGTAACAATGCCAACGACAGGAAGTCGAATTTAACGTGCCTAATTGAATAAGAGCCGTAATTATCGAAGGGTTCCTTTCACTGATCAATCCTGTAGCATTTTGGTAGATCCAATAAAAAGAAGTGCTCAATAAAGCATATATGTATAGCCTGGACAGTCGCTCTCTAGAAATAAAGTAAATCTGAATTTACAGGTCATGAAAGTACCTGACACTTTGAACTAGTGTATCCTTGGTAATTTTAGTGTTAAAAAAAAGTTCATCTCATTACGGCGCAATCTCTGTCGTAGCCTGCACTTGGGATCGACAGGGGCGGACAACGACAGAATTTTTAGCAACGACAGAATTTTTAACAACGACAGAATTTTTTAGCAACGACAGAATTTTTAGCAACGACAGAATTTTTAGCAACGACAGAGGTATACACCTCTAACCTAACCTAACGACAGTGGTATACACCTCTGTCGGACATATCCGATGGCATAGCACTACTCCCACTTCATAATCCGAATCCGTCAACGGGGTTAGTACGGGCATTGAGAAAGGCTGCAACGACAGAGGTTCCCTTGTACCGGAAAGGGAATTGAGTATACGACAGAGAAGCTGGCTCCTGTTAAGTAACAACAATGTATAACGTTTTAGCATCCACGTTGATCTTAGTAGGCTCGTCAGGTTCTCTCTGGGTACCTCCAGCTCGTATTATATAGTAAGCCACTAGGGTACATAGCGCTCTGGGTGCCTACGCGGAGCACACCTTGAATCCTAATTCGCAATATTAGGTTAACTAGCTATCGCGCGTTCTCAACGAGCGTCAATAAATTTCGGTACTTTGACGAGAATTTCCCGTTAAGCATCGAGACTCCGTTTTACGGCATTTCAACCGCGACCCGGTAACTCGTTTCTGCCGTTAGTTTCATTTGTATCTAATAAAACTTACTGGGCTGCAACAGTACGCGTTTGGTTTTTCGTTAGGTACACAAAAGAAAAAGACATTCACCGTGTCATCCCCTAACTTTGGGGTGGATCGTGAAGCCATCCTTGGATATAGGACGGGATACCCTGGAGTAACGCATTCCTCGAGGACGTTTTCGTTAGAAGGGATGTTTTGCTGGGGAAGTTTCATCCGAGAGTAAGAGTGTTCTTGGTAGGGGATGCGTGCTCGGCTGACTCCTCCCTAATTTGCCGCAAATGAACGAATTAGCAATAAAACCGCCTTATTTTTCTCCGCTCCTCGCCGTTACTCGAATAAACTAACAACTATTGGCCCGTTGTGCAACAGGCTTAAGGTCGTATGCCTCGAACTACCCGTTACTCTTGGGTCAAATTAATTTTAATAATTATGTAAAATATCGGAAAATTTCATTAACACCCTTACAGGGCACCACGATACGCGGATCGAACGTTTTCGAATTAGTTCGTTGAATTTACGCGGTCAAACGTTGTCCAGGGGTTGGTATTACTGTTTTGGGGTGGGCTTATACGGGGATAGAGAATTACCCTGCTTTCCCTTCTGTCTCCAAATTACTTTATCTCCTTTCGCCCGGGACCCTTCCGGTCGACACGGATTTCCCGGTAACCGAAATGCGAAATGAAATTAATTATTCTAACTTTTTTTTCCGTTGCCATCACCCCTTCCCTTCCCTCCCCTCTCCATTGTCCTTTCTTTCCTCTCTCTCTCTCTCTCTCTCTCCTCCCCCCCCACTCTCCTTTCTCACCCGAACACTTCTGCTTCCCCCGTACTTCACCAGGGAACTCGCGCTGAACTCGCCGAAGGACACAACATGCCGGCAATCGTAAGGGCTACCCGGGAGAGGATAATTAAAAGATAATTAAGCTCGTTAAATGATCGCACAAAGCCATGCACGGCCGTGAAATGTGCCAACAAGCTGCGAAAAGCTGGCAGTGTCTCTCTTGAAAAAAAAAAGAGCAAAGGAAGCCGCTTTTAAGATATTACCGAGTCTTCCTTCTCGCTTGTTTTTCTTTCTCTTTCCTTTTCTCTCCTTTTCTCGTTTCCCTTGCGGCTAAGACCCACTACCCTCTTAACTGCCATTAGGTTGTTAGATAGTAACAGTAGCGGATGGTTACTAGGTACTGTAGCCAGAGTCGAACTGTACGCGTGAATTTTACAAAGGAGGCGCGAAACTTATAAACATTTAAATTACCGTGCCGTTAGCATCGTTATGCAAATTTTAATTTTTTTTTTCTAGAAACCATTAACAATCGTCGAGCGATTTATCGTCTAGGGGATATAAAAAATAGTGGCTTAAATAGAAGAGGATCAGACGCATAATAGAGTGCTTAGCATTCTTTTGTCTCGTCGAGACGGCCTTATCTCCCTAGATCATATCAGCTAATTATTTCGTCGGATAACTATTGTCCGCCTTTCGCGTTACGACGTTCCACCGTACCGTGGCAGCGACTCGGACGAATTTTCTCAAGTCAAGTCTCCTGGATGCAGTGTGAACAGGTTGGAAAATGGTTTCTCACGTTTTTTTGGGCTGCTACGGACTTACTCTTTATGACGGAGATTTCGCGAATATTCTTCTCCCTTCGCTATCCTCCCACGGTTCGCATTGCTCTCGTCTTCGTACTCCTTCTTCGAGGGAAAAAGGTCTACTCGTTATTTGCGCCCAGCCAGCTACGACGAGATTTTCCTTAAGGAGTACAGGCCGTGACGCAAATATTAACGCGATAACGAACGAACTAGAAATCGAAAATAAAGGATTTCTTCTTAGCGCGAATACGATCAATGATTCAGAAAATTTTTATAAACGCGCAAGCATATATACAGCATGGTATACGAAATACGAAAATTCCTTAAATACGAAAATTCCTTAAATACGAGATAACGAGAAACAGACATTACCGACTGACTTTTTCATCCTCGTTATTCCACGTCTCATTAGCTTCGACGCTAAGATGCTTCTTAATTATCCATTGGTTACACTGACGATAATAATAATCAAACCTTCGTCATCCCGCGAGTGTACATCGAAAAAGAGGACTTAACAGGACATCATTTCCTGAGGAACGAAGCCAAGTGAGGAAGCCTCGGAGCCCGGAAGCCCAGAAAGCCCAGAAGCCTCTTGGCTCGTGACTACGGGACAAGAGAGAATGGGAAAATGGGATGGAGATTGAAATTGGGTATGCTCGACTGATCATGGCTCTAAGGAATACCCTATGAACGGTTCTATCGGTGTACCAAGTTTTCCCTAGGTCTAGCAAACCCCAGCTATGACGATCTAGCCATCCCGTGAGTTGGGAGTTACGTCACAGTAAGCCATCACCGGGTAACGCTTCGTCACGAGAGAGAGAGAGAGAGAGAGAGAGAGAGAGAGAGAGAGAAATTCATCCTCCTCACGGGGTGAGCCTCGTTAAATTGAATTAATTTTCGAATTCGAGGGAAGGGCTGTGGGATACGTAAGCTAGTATACATACCAACCCATCTACTTATCTACCTGCTCACCTAGCTGTACCTAAAATCCGCGCGGTTTGTATGTGACAAGAATGTTATCAGCTAACGAGAGCATCAAAGTCGGTAACGAAGTTTTCACCTTGATAAAAGGAACGTTAATTAAGTAACCGTATCGCGCCTATTAAGTGTGCCTGGCGAGCTCAGTGGGTCATGCAATTTTTTTTATTTTTTAATTGACGTACAGGTACGAGGACCGTGAAAGCTCGGGTAGGGTTTTACGAAGAAAAAAATAGTCTAGAAATTATATCCAGCCTTGAGCCACGGAATCCATGATGTCTCGAAAAGTTATGATACAGTCGACAGTCAGAAATGGATGGATGAACGATCGTCTCGTTATTCTTTCTTGATTCGATTGGCAATACTTTGGGCGTGACGAGTCTCGGGGGAAAGTATATCCTGTGTATATTTCTATTCGACAATTCAATTGTTTCGTAACTTTAAGTACAATTGAAAGTTCGAAGGGCCAGCTGCTGCTGCTAATGTTTTCTTAAATGGCAACGCGAAAAGGAAAGAGAAGTTGCCAACGTCAAAATACCAAACTTAGGGTTGAAGTTCAGTAACCTTGTGTCTATGGGTAGGCTGTGTGTATTTATATATATACACAGCATATATATAGAGGATAATTAAAGATATTGCTATGGACCATTTTAACGTTTCAAATTGTTCAGCAATTATAGCCATTCCGAAATACGTAGCGAGTTGTCCTACGCCTTTTACTTTTTTTTTCGTTCAATTCTAATTCTCCATTGCAATTCGATATCGTGCAAGTCGCAGCGTTCAACGACGAAACCAACAATTTCACGGATGATCACTTCCCGTTGCGGTACGGATTACACAATTACCGCCTTTTGATATCAAGCTCAAAGTCATTTCAGGTTCAATTCATAGACGTAGAGAGGCGTGCTGCGCTTTAGAAAGATCAACTGATATAGATACAATCATTATAGCCATAGACGTGTATAATTAGACGTTAATCAATACGAATTAAAAATCACTTCTACAAGAGAAAATCAAAGTCTCAAATCAGACAGTACCGGTAACGGTATAAAAAATGAAAGAAGAAAAAAAATCATACCTGAGCAAGGTACCAGAATGCGAATCACATAAGTGGCTGTCTATAAAGCTTCGATAATATCTCAGTACCGAAAAATCCGAGGATTTCAATAAACGCGTGAAAAAGTCTTGAACGGCCTGAAAAGCTTTCTCCTTGAGGTATACTGTTATACAGATCGATCAGGCACTTTCCTCCTTTCGTAATCAGATTCGAGATATACATCAAGCACAGTCCAATTTGCCAGCTATCGGTAGGTCTTCGGACGGGTGAAAGTTCAAAAATGCCAAGAAAAATAGCGGCGGCCCTTTTTACGCGGGTATCAATCAAGCCGGCTCGCGAGCCTGGAGGAGGGTGGATGGATGAGCGGCATAGGTCCTATACCCTAGTCCAAGAGAGAGAGAGAGGATAGAGGAATGACGAGGGTGAGTAAGTAGGATAGGAGTGGGGTGGGACAGAGGGTAAGGGTAAGGAAAGTATTTCGTTCAGTTATATGGATGGGCATTGCGCATGCGCACAATTGCCGCGCGTGTCCGGATTCACTCCAAGCGAGGAGGAACGTGTTCCTCGCGATAGTGGCGCAAGCTTCTCTGTTGAAGTTACGCGCCGTTTGCGCTAGTCTGCCGGCGCGAGTCGCGGAGTCCGTATAGCGTCGCTCGCGTTACGAGAACTCGCCCTTATATTTATTATAGCACCTCGTAGTCGCTGCTACGCGCTGCGTTGGCAAACTTTGACGAACGTGCAACGCGCGTCCTTAGATCGTTTCAGAAGCCGACGTAAACGCGTTTCAAAGGGTTGGAATACTTTGACGAAACATGCGTATACGAAACGCGGGATAAAGGAGTATCTTCAAAGTTCGTGACGGACTGTTTATTAGCTTGATAGTTCCGTCTTGATGATACTCGTATACGATAGTAGCGATAAAATATGAGCATGTACACGGAATGAAATCGTAAGATCAAGGGTATATACTGGAAAGACAAAAATATTGCGTATATTCAAAATCAACGTAATTACTTCGAGACAGCCCCCCGAATTTGAAAGTAATAAAAATAAAATAGAATCGCCTAAAGTCTCCTTGTCGAGCATTAATATTTTTTTCGTAAATGTTTGAAAAAGACGGAAGCAACCGATAATTTCATTTTGCTCTATTCCCTTTGAAGCTGTGTTTTACCGTAATTTTTTATATGCTTTTGAAGAGTTTTACACGTACACGACGCGTTTAACGCTAGCTGCCATTTCGAGGGAATATTTTGTCAGTCACTCTTACGATGGGGTTATGCAAATACAATTACCAGTGACGTTCAACGTGTGCGCAATATATCCGAGAAACACAGGGCGATAGACGTAACGACTTTTTATTAATTTACGACATCAAAGGAAAGCGCTAAATTCATTTCATTCGGTACCTCATAGTTTACAATGCTTAACGCGTGCCCTCGCGTTATTACACGAGGGATCTCGTGTTCGATTCTCCAATTCTTCTTTTTTTTTTTCTTTTTCATTTACTCTTTTCTTTCCCTTCCACGCCGTCCTGGACCTTCTATTCGCAAATACGTAACGGCGCGCTCGGAAACCTCCACTTTTCACGGAGTGTCTGGCCAGACCGTAACGTATTGCACGCGAGCCGCTTGCGGCCGCCGGTTTCTGCGCGAAGAAGCTCGTAAATATTTACACCTCGTTTTTTCGTGGCCGCGCATTTGTCACGGGCAAAAGCGTATACGTAACTGGTGTAAGCGTATACGTAACTTGTGTAAGCGTATACGTAACTGGTGCAAGCGTCTACGTGCAGAGTTACATATGCGTTCGCGGTGCATCGGTTCTCACGGTTAACATTTTGCAATTTACAGGGAATTTATGTTAAATATTTTCAATTTTTTGTACTTTTACAGATCTTACGGTACAGTGTTCAATTCGATGGCACCTGTTTTCTTTCTTTTCTTTAATTCAATTTTATCACACACTTTGTCGTGCATCGTATGTAGACAGTCTTGTTCTTGCACTGTCGTGTCACGCGATGAGGTGTACGAATTGACATATGGATGATTTATGACATAAAAATTGTTTAGCTTCGACTCTGATATGCGTACGTCCCTGATAAACATTACGTACGAGGGTCACTCTCTTGGCAAGGAACGGATGCGACGACCATAGTGAAATGCGCGAAATCCCTTCGTATTTGGACGGGACGAAGTGCAGTGCCGTGAATGTTATATAGTTAATTACGGGACGACGAATTGTTAATATATTCGTTGAACTCGCCGATTCGTTATCCAAGGTGGACTTGAGCGACGCTGTCGTGTGGACAAGAGATTAAAAATTATCATGAAATAGTACGTATGGTATTATTACTTAATCGTATCGCCTGAATACGTATACTTAAATATACGTATACACAAATATACGTATACATGATTTTTCTTAATTATTCAAAAAAACAATAGTCTTGCTGGCGCCTGTTCAAACAATATACAGTAACACTGTACACTGTCAACGACTAATGATACAAAACGATTTGGTGCCAGTGATTAAAGACGTTCCCGTTTGGTAATAAACACTGTTTATAAAAAAAAATACATGAAAAAGTTACGTGGAAATTTAATTGTTGTTATTAACGTCACCGTAACAGTACTTGTCTATTACAACACCGTAACGCCACGTGTTTATTATTACGCAGAAACGTCATTCGATCAAAGAAGTAAACAAATAAACGTCACGATTAGACTTTCGATTTAAAAGTGACACTGCCTTAGTAAAATAATTATATCGGTGTAAATAATACAGTTAGCGATTCTAATTGACGATGATCGACGTCATTTAGTCGCATTTGTTGGTCCAAGTTTAGTGGAGCGACAAGCCGAAAGCATCACTTGACGTCAGTGGAGATTATGAATCGCACAAGCGTTACTAGCTATTGTATTTAATTAACAGATTATCGTTATCTAATTAATAAAATAAATTTCTTGTTTAAATTCGGATAAAATTGCAAGAAATACGAGTAAATGACGTTTTAATGTACTCAAGCGATACTAGTAGATTTTTCGTGGTTTACAAAATATTCATGTTAATTATACGTACAAGTGATGTTAATTGGTAACATCCCAAAACAATGTTATTAACGTAACATACTGTTGTACAACAGCTGCCTTACGTATCTCATTGATACTGTGTTTATCATAGGCTTATACAGTCCCTTTAAAAAGGTTTTAAATTTCATACCCTTCTTTTACGTTGTATACAGTGTTTGACGTGTTGTCAGAATACAAGCAGTTTATTACATAACTGAAGTACTTGCTGTATGTAGATATATATCTATATCTTTCATCCTATTTCTCTATGACAATCAATCCTTCCCTGACAGTTCGATGGTCGGGCATAATAGAAGTTTTGTTGGATAAATGAGTTTCGTCAAGACTGTACTACGCTGACTGCGGTTACCGATGTCGCATTGAAAGTTCCAAGTTACGTTCGGGGCCACGACGAAACTGCTGACAGTACAGACGTTTTACGTTGGCAATTACAGAACGTGGATATACTGTACGGGAAGACCGGCCATTGGGACAGGATGAAATTTGCAATTTCTGCAGTCTCTGTAAAATTACGAAAACTCTCTGGACATCTGTATGCATTGGATTTGTAATTTTTTCATTAACGTGTATAAATAGCCCGCGGTACGAGTACTTACGTACACGGTACGCTGCTTAGTTAATTTATACAGATATGTATAGATATATCGTACATTGCATAATTAATCTTCTGATTTAAGATGTAGCTATGTTTATCGTTAGTCAAGATTTTTTTTTATGGGAATCAATCTAAAATTATTGTTTATGTGTCATTCGATTTGATTCGATTAAACAACGAAGCATATCGTGAATGATTGAAGTATGTTATCCAGGGGACATCTTGCTTTGAGTTTCAACGTAAAAGAGTCCTCTACACTTCGCACTGTACTGGTGCATAGATTTGATACGCCAAAATGATAATGATTGTCCAGCCGTCGGTGATGTTACGTGGGAGCTTTAGTTTATTCCTTTTGGGTACTATACCTTTCCTTTGCCCATTCGTATATCTTGGCTTCTCCTTTCCTTGTCTTACTAAACGACAATGGAACGACCTCAATCAAATACGATAATTTCGTGAAACGAAAGAGAAAAGCAATTATTAATGCAAATAAGGTAGCAATCGATAGGCTTAATGACGGTTACCCACAGTACTTTATTCCTTTTCACAAGCATCGGTAATTTCAAGCCCACCCTATATAACGTCAATGAAAATGCGAATCCGATCATGAAAAAAAATGAGGATCTATCGTTTCGCTCGATCGATCGTAACGATCAAACTAAGATTCATCATTACGTCCAATTATACTTATATTCCTTGATTTTCGAATCACGCAATCCTTTTCCCCGTATAGTCGCGCGACGTCACGTGAAATAATATACGTATAACAGCCCTCGTAAACTGTATTCTATTACTTGCCGAGTAGAGCCGAAAGATGCCGATCCTGGTTTCGAGCCAGCATGGCCGATGGGTAGGAGTTACAGAATAGGGAGTAAGGGGTGGGCTTTTACGATCGCGACGATTTGTGCTTATTACCGTGATCGTCAATCTCGAAGCACCCTTTAAATTGTGCCTATGGGGGGTATTACGTAGTTAACGTCTCGTTATAATTTCGTTATTGACAAAATAGCATTATCAATTACACTCGGCCACGCTATGGCAATACGTCATATCGGTAGAACAGCCCCGATCGCTTCAAAGCTGCAAACTATTTCCTGTACCGAATAGCTGCAATGCAGTACTCGAGAGAGAGAGAGAGAGAAAGAGGAGAGAGGACCTTAATAATTCCACCTACTTTCCACACCTTTCTAACCACCTTATATCCGTACTTAGTACGCTGCATCGAACAGTCGCAAGTCGCAGCATAGAAATCATGAATTTTCATTACCCACAGGTTTAGCAACGTACGAGTCCCTATAGGGTTGATACAATAGTCACCATTTTACATGCCAAAAGGGACAACGAAGATTGATACACGATAAAAAAAATTCCCTTTTATTTTCTCACCATCAAATCCTCATGCAAGTACGTAAATCCTAATGAAAGTTCATATGGGAAAAGTTTGACGAATCTAACGAGATTTACCCGTAGACCAACGAGACGTGGCCTGACGTACGTTATGATCCCGAAGCGAATTCCCAAAAATTCCCCTGACGTAATGAACGTCCGGCAGACGTTTTGATTTAGAGGACACTTTGATTTCCGACTGGTACAATAACCGCCAATTTGTAAATCGCCTCGTAAATCGTGAAGCTCTAGCCGGGTAACGCTTGCCGCCGTGACCCAAGCCAATGTGTCCAGAGTGGTGTCGCGTCGTGTCGCGTTACGCTCCAGGCCATTTGTCGGATTGGATTAAACAATTGAAACAATTTAGACGGAAAAAGCAAGCGAGAGACGTGTTGTGGCGCGAGTGGCAAGTGATCGGGTACCGAGGTGACAGCGAAGCGGGTAGGGGAGATGCGCCAGGATCGTGCTGAAGTCACGCCGGGATATCTGAACAAAACGTTCCCGCAGTTCATTCAACGTACTTTCACGCTTTCAACGTTGATTACCCGTTAAAGTGGTTTACGGTCGTTATCGTTCTCGTATAACGACGCTTAGTTCGGAGAGAGAATCAAACGAAGAGATAACCCACGATAACGCGGACATCGCATACGTACGTACAGGATCTATACAAGTAGAGAAAGTACCTCCCCTGTATAACCGTACGAATCTCATTCATATGTAATTGCAGTGCGACACGTGCCAAATGCGTTATTAATTTTATGGTGGTACATAACGATTTTTAACGGTTCCTCCGTATTCACCTATGGTACAGTATATCTATACGGTCATACGGTTATGCAATGTATGCATATCCTTGTTTTATCTCAGCACTCTCGAACTTTTGGGATAATTTGTTTTTCGCCGTAATACAAGTACGAAGTTGGGTTCGCGTTCGTTAAACTGCAAGGAGACTAATTGTGACCTGTGACCTGGGTATACGCGAGAGCACATACTCAAGGTCCATATACGTGATCGCGTACTGGATGAATCCCCCCTCTTCCTTCCTCTCCCCGATTTCTCGTCATTGTTTTCAAACTGCAAGCTTGTTATTTTTATATAATCGAGTTGACGACATTTTACTGGACTTTACACGGGATCACGGTGGTCGCGGGTTCATTTCATTCGGAAAGTTCGGATGCACCCGGTAGATATATGCAGTCGCGATGGTATCAGGTCGATGACGGGTTTGCGCAAGTAAAAGACAGATGCGTGCAAGGAGGGAAAGTTGGAACGGGTAAATGCAACTGACGAGCGTGTATTACAGTTCGTTAAAACTGATTAGTATTATGTGTTAGGTAATGTCAATTCTAGCGCAGTGATAGGACGGATGGAAGTAGCCAGGTTACGGATAGTTAACGATTTCGCGGCTTTGGAGTTCGCATTGGCGGATTTGATTGGCGCGGATTGCGCATTGACGTTTGTACACAGAGATGCTTGTAGCGGGCTAATCATTGGTGGGTGACGTCACGTGGTGTAAATTAGGGATAAAAATGTTTGCTATTTTTTTTTGAGGAACGCGATAGAGCAGTGTCTAATTTATTAGGTAAGATTATTTCGGCACTTCCCGAGGTCCAGTATACTACAGCTGCCTTCCTGGCAATTCAATTTAAATTAGACACGTTTCACGCGCTTTCTGAACCCGAGTTGAAACCTTTTCCTGCCCATTTTGAATATATATATACATATATACACTCTGTACGTTTGTTACCCTTTTCTCGTGTGTAGCACGTTGCGGCTACGTTCATGTTTTCAGCGAAATATTCACTTGGACGAATTTCGTGCGTTCTCGAACACGAAGAATCTCTTCTTCCTTCCGCGTGACAACAATAAATTCCATTTACTGGGAAATTGAATGAATTTGTATCTCAAGTAGGATTGACGTTCTTTTCCGTTTGGTGAAATCAAATAACAAGCTGCGACTGAGTTTTACAATCTTCTCTCTCGTTTACTTCTTTTTCTTTACTATTTTGCCTTTTTTCACGCGCAACGCTGCGTTATTTTCGGATCATTTTTCTTATCTGCTTCAACTTAATCTCAAGGTTGCAATAGTTGTTTCCGATATGAAAATGATTACCTGCGTCGACACCCTCCGCTTCGTCCCTTGTTCCAATCTACCATTAGTAAAAACAATCCTTGCCTCTCTGCAATAAATCGAACGATTATGTTTCAGACCGGCATCGTGGAATGGAATAGAGCAGATCCTACGTTCTAGGATTACAATGGCGGACATACAAAGAAGGAGTCGATATTTGACAATCAGCATATTGCACATTATCACTATAATGTGTCAAGGTATGATCGATTTATATTTGTATGTTTATTCGTCATACATAGACTTTCTATTGAAATTCACTTTACGATATTTTCAAGCGAACAACACTTCGGGCCAACTTTCTATACATTAATTTTTTATACCGTGTTATTCAGCCCAAAGGCATCGCCTGAAGTTAGCGCCTCTATTTGATTCTTACGATAAAACCACGTTCAAGTAGGTGCGTTTGGACCGGGATATAACCGGATAATCGTTCGCTTTGTCTGTAGAGTTTTCAACAGTCTCCAAAGAGTTTAGAAGTTGATGCTCTCTTACATGGAAACTCGTCATTTCAATGTCTCGTCGTAGTCACTTACTTTTCGTGTAAACGAGTAAACGCGAGTAAACTTTACACCTAGTTAATTATGACGTAATTACGTTTAATGGACACGTAATGAATACTTCGTGTGTAATTCTTGCTTTCCCTGGGTTGCAATTCGCAGTGTTTTTTAACGTAGATTAATTATCCCACTGCTAGATATGCGGATTACGTTGCCGGCTATTCTGTGAATACGCAGTGTATGGGGAAGGAGCTGGTACCGTCGGCGGGAAATTTGAATTTGACGATTTTATTAGGGTCCGCGCCACGGCATACCGCACTGCTGCTATCAAAGTGATAGCAATGCGTAATGGAATATCCGATTGAACCGTACTGCTAATATGGATTACAACGAGAAATGTATGGTATTTAAGGGTGCACGTGTGTAGCCACAGTGGGAATAGGATTGGCGAATGTGATTCGTACGTATCGAAAATGGCATATTTTGAATATCTGATCGGACGATATAAACTGAAATTATGCAGGACAATAACGCGCTGAAATTATTGTTGCTATTAATAATTTCATTGTATACACACTTAATGAGTGTATACGTAAATTGTATGAAATTAGTAATATTCCATTACCTCGTTAGGTGCTTGATGCTACAAAATTGGTCGTTTGAATTTTCCCGCCACTCCATAAGCACCATAGCTCGACAATGAACTGTTGATTAACCTCTTTAAATCGCTCGAGGGCTTTACGAGGGCAACTTGTAATTATCACTAAATAAGAAAGTACTTGCGTTACGGGATATTACCAGTGTCGAGGAAACTTTACGCTGTTTTAGTATAGCCATTTTATAAGTTCTAAACGATTTCAAGCAACGTCAAGTAGGGTAGCTTTACTCCTTTTACGTCATGACGCAGTAACTGCTAACGGATAAATGAGACTGGATCCGGGGAGAGAATGAATATCCGGACTAACAGATTTGCCTTGAGGTACGATCTCTTCGATCATACGATCGAATATGTATACGTTATACGTTGTTGCAAAAAATAATTTTTTTGCAAATACAAAACTTTTAAACAGGAACTGGTGGACATTTGCTGGTGCTGCTGTTCCGTCTGCATTCTCAACTTGCTTAAAAATGCAGTATGCATATGGCCGGAAGAACGACGAAGAATCAAGCCATTTCGAATTTCTGACTTCCGGAAGTCCTGCAAATTATTGACGTTACTCGAACCGAGCTGACTCAAAATTTAGGTATTGATCGCATACGTCCCGATTATAAGGATAAAATCTATCCATAATTAACGGGCTAATCATTTTGTGACGTCTCTCTTAATTCTGAAAAATCCTCCGTCACGTTCGGATAACTATTCCTGCAATTCTCTTCGCATTAAAATACGACGTTGACACGTGACGATTCAGTGCGTCATTGACCCGTCGAAATCTCCATCGGAACGAATAAAATTAACCGAGTGCGAATTTCTCTATTTTCACAGCCGCGACAGTAATTGTCATTCAAAAATTTTCTTCAGCTATATTTCACTCATTTTAACTGCACCATCCTAATATATTATCCTTAGCCCGTCACTGATAACGCTATTAGACAACCTATAGAACGACGCAGCACTAAGAACGAGACGCTAGAAACAGCGTCATCGCCGAAGACTTAATACTACTCCTTATCAGTCAAATCTCGCAATCAAGTCGACAAGCATTAAAGTCACCTTTGAAACTAGGACGTGTAATTTTTGATCCCCCCACAACAATACAAATATAAACGCAAGACAAGCGAAAAATTAAAACTCAAATTAAGTCAAACAAATAGAACTACGACTAGACGGAAGACGATTGCCCCAAACCTACAGCACAGACCATAAAAAACCGTCCGTTTCGAATGGCACAGTGTAATCAATGCTTAAAGAAATGATACAAAATTCGGAAGGACCGTGTAATCCATACTTCGTTGATCCAATGAAAATTCATCTATCTAATTATAAAACTCGTTAGTCACACCCAATTGTCTCTGCTCGTACGCGATTATAACTGGAGCATCTACATAGTTGTATAGCCACGAGTATTTCAACTATTTCCTCAACGTCCAGTCGCTACATGGAATAGGAACTTTATTCGTGTGTGTATATATATATATATCCCGTTTCCTATACTACAGTACCATAGGGGTTCAGAGTCGTGTAGCAGGGTGTGTCGCGTTTATACATATAGATACCGTAATTTCGGTTCACTTTGATGCTCTAATTTAAATACATATTAATACAACACGAGTAATATCCAGGCTGCTGTAGGTATGTGTACTTTGTCAGGCGCGAACCCTGCGACTTTACGTGTAACCAATCAACACGGTTGGCTATGCATACGAAGTAACCCGTCGGGTACAGTCTTACATATAAATCAATTCGAATCAGATGCTGTGCCTTCTGCGACATCGTGGGGGTAGGGGAGGGGGGGGGGGGCACCCACAAGCCCTGGCGTACATATGTGATGCACAATAATGTCTGTTTATTAAGGTATCTATGGGAATGAGTGTAGCTGTACTATATGTATATAGGGACTCAGATGAGTGACTGAATAACTCATTGACTTGTGAGTGACTCTTGAGAGAACGTGGCTCGGATGCAAGAGGATGGGGGGGGGGGGGTCTAGGAGGGATTGGAAGATTCGAACTGGAACGGTTTTCAGTGATAGTGCGCAGGATGCTGGATTTATTTTTGAAAATTCTTTTTCGTGCTTTCGCCGCTGGGTAATAACGTCTTTTCGATGAGACGTCTGGATACTTTTTATTTGAATTTCTAGTACGTATAAGAGCTGAAATCGCCTAATCTACTATAAGTTGCTAATCGATTTTGAGCTGGTTGCTACTTCGACTTCCGATCGACCTTCCAACTTCGATCTTTCGGATGGGTCGGAGTGCCTTTGTAATTTACGCAAATGCTCCGCTTGGCTTTTTACTTTCTCTCTTTCTCTCTGGAGTTTTCTCGAGGATTCAATCTCCTGACGTTCACTGGACTGCCATTATCCTAATTGAATGGCAGGAGGAAGCGTCTTTTGGCAAGGATGCGAAAAAGCGCATAGCCAGCAAATGTCGGTTCGGGAATGAAAGGATCATTCTGAGTTGGATTTGTCGTAGGTTTTCTCGTCGATGAGATTTTTGAGGAGACGACGGTTTGCTTTAAAATTAGTTGGAAATTTGTGGACTGTTTTTTTTCTCAGTTTTTTAGGTTCTAATTAAGAGGACAAATGAAAGGAACGAAAGGGTCGAGTCCTTAGTTACCTATTTTCTTTAAATTCGACCTGGTCAATTTTGAAGAAATTTTTTTTTTGGTTCAGTATTATACGTATCGGGTAACGAAAGGGGTGGATGCATTGGACGAGGGTAGGAAAAAGATGCTAGTTGGATAGGACTGGCGAGGCTGTAAAAGTTTTTCCTTTATTTGCCGCGGCACAGTCGGCCGCATAAATGCAAAAACATGTTTAAGATGTTATCTCGAGCGGGTTGCATTCAAAGTTAAGACATTAAATGTACATTAGGACCGTTACCTGGGCGTACTACTTACCTAGGGCAAAGCGCTCCCGGCTTCCTAGCACCGAGCCAATGGAAGCCGGTAAGAGAGTGAAAGAGTGAGAGAGAGGAAGAGGAGAATGACGAAAGGAGAGAACGAGGGAGCTACCATCCAAGCTACATAATAACGAGAAAGTTCCTCCTCCCGCGAAAAAGATATATGCATCGAGATTACAATAAACAGCCCGCTTATACTGTAACTCAGGGGATTTCGCGCGAAGGCGCCAGTTCGCGGCGCGTTGTGAATTCCATTTAAAAGTTACGTATCGCCCGTTAACGTTGATGCGACGAGTGCCCCGCGAGTTCAGAGTTGAGGGGGTTCTTGACGTACGCTTTAAATAGCTGAGTGACGTCACACGAAATAGTAATACTTTCCCAAGATAACATCGCAAATTTACTTCGGTCCAGAGACGCGAGTAATTTGTTTACAATTTTCTTGCATTCGCAATATCCCGAACTTACGATGGATTCCTACAAAATTTTGATTTACCATTTTATTTTTTTTGACTTCTCGAGTAAAACCAGGTATCTTCGGGCAGTTTCTTTTTTGTTTCGTATCAACGTAATCCAATGATCCAATTATCGACAATATCGTATCCGTATTTCCCCGTCGTTCAATCGCGAAACTTTATTCGAGTGTTACGGTCGGGTCCACCGGGTAGCTTCTTTTGTTTTCTTTTCTCTTTTTTTCTTTTCTTTCCCCTTTTTTCTTTACCGCTAGTTTTACCTCCACGGCGAATACAGTGCCGGCTAGGATGGTAACTATTGGATTTGATATCCCGTAGAAGTTGGAAGAAACTGTTGCGATACGCTTGACAGATACGGCATTCGTAATGAGGTTTTACGGGGAGTGTGGGTTCACTTCGCGGAGGGAAAAGATGCGCACGCGGGACTGCGGATATTATCAGTAATACTGGAAGGTTGGGTTGAGGTAGGGGGTAGGAGGGGGGCGGGGAGGTTGAGAACGTTAGGTAAGCGAAGGAAGGAAAGAGTAAAAGCATATACGTGTAAGGAGAAAGAGACAGAGAGACAGAGATAGAGACGGAGAATGGAAAAGACAGAGACAGGCATAGGAATAAAGGAGGAAAGGGAATAAGGAAGAAACGAAGAGAAAAGAAATAGCCAAATTATCATAGTCCTTTGGGCCCTCTGAGTTACGTTAATCCGCGTGGCTGATAACTAACGCCATCGCCAGGACGAATATCTAGGAAAGGCCATAGAGAGGGGGGGGGGGGGAGGGGGGATGGGCTGGAAAAAGTTTCTTCTGGCCTGCATTCAGAAAAGATATGAATTGAACTCGCAACTTTTGCAAACTCAATTGAAGCCACTGGGCTTCAAAACTCGAGAGCTTCGCGCAGCTTTAACGTCATTCCTTTGCCCTTTGCGCGGGAATATATTAAATTTCAAACAAAAATTTCTTTCACTCCGTTTTCAGGTGTCACCTCGCTCGACCCCGAGCGAAATCCGTTAAGCTCCTTTGAGCTATTTTTCAAAAGACTAAAAAAGATAAAGGGGTCAATCTCACGTATCTCTCCTCTTTCTCGTTTTCCTTCCGTTACTTGGACTGGTCGGCCAATCGTGCGGTTGTTATAAAATCTTTTTTCTTTTTCTCTACCTTACGAGTCTCTATCAGCCGCACTTCTTTTTCTCTTCTAACGTCTCATTTAACTTCAGCCGGATATCGCGCACGAGCTGAATCTTCTCGTACCTTGCATAGCAATGGCGATAATGTAATAGTCGTACGTTGTAAGACTTTTTTTTTTTTCATTGCCATTACACAGGTACGGGTATCGCTATCATATATTTTCCACAGATAAAGTCACCGAGTACAGTTCATGAAGGAATCCCGAATATTTAAATTTTTCCTAGTTTATATATACGTCGCACTGGGCATTCCCTTATTCTCGCTTTTGCGCGATCGTAATTCCAGATATACCGCATTGGCTTGTCTGTACTATGCGGGACGAGTAAAGGGGGATTCACACTGAACATTCGAGAGAACAACTTCTAAGGCATAGGTGGATGGGATCTTTATACATATTCCAAGTTGAAAATCCTTTCTACGAGTACCGTGGTACATACTACTGATAAGTATCTCAATGCACCATTCAACTCTTTGCATTAGCCAAGTGCATCCTAGACTTATTGCACTGTATGCATTTCGTATGGCAAATCAGTATACAGTATACAGACTGTATGACTAATGGACCAAGGGTAGGTCGTGGACGCTTCAAGGGTAGCTGTATATATATATAAATTTGTCACGGGGTAGTTATGAGGACACTGCCGATTATGCGGCGCTCACAACGGCAAGCTGAAATGTTTTTTTTTAAAAAACTAAACCTTGGGGCATCTAGCATTGGAATTCTAACCTAACCTAGCCATTTCTAAGCCCATCACAGTTCCGGGTGTTTGGTATTAGAAAAATTTTGGAAAATTTGGTATGAGAGTCGCTTTATGGTCCTTGCAATACACCTTATATATCAAAATCTTGTCAGGACCGTCCTGACAAACTACAAGTGTCCTCATAACTACCAATATTCATGACAAAAAGTCCTGAGAACTAGCCTTTGTAAAATATATAGGTATACGTTAATTAAAGATTACAAAACGTGAATTTCTTTTTGCCGCAAAAGTAATCGCATTTATTTGTCTGCTGCAATATGAAGTGCAGGTGCAGGATTGATTTATAGCGCATAGTCTCGCAGCACGTGAAGTGGATATACGTTATTGCATTTTCGCTGCAGTTACCTACCTTACCTACCTCACTTGACCGCCTGTGCAACGTTCTGCTATCGGACTTGCCTGCTATACAGGCCATGAAATATCGCGCAACGGAACGCAGCAGGATTCTTAAGGATCGAAAGTATACGGATTCAGCATGAGAATTGGTTTTAAGGTAAAATACAAAATTTGGCTAATTTTACATTATTTTGTCCGACCGTAACGGGACTGTCGATTTTGACTTCCTACGAGTCGGTAGTGCATGTCTATGAATTATGCAGCAGACGTAATACGGATATGGCAGATACGCATCGAGCGACGTGAAGAAAGTTTGGCGACGCGCAAAAATATTCCTATAGAGTATACGCGGGATGTATATAGACATGCATATCGCAGGGGGTACTAGGACCTCTTGAGCGAAACGCAATATCGTCGGCACGAGTAGTACGAAAGTATTTTTCACATTTTCAAACTATTTCGAGATTCCCGCCATGCCGCGGCCTATGCCGGTATTTGCCTGGTTTGCCAGGCGCGGAAATGCCGGAAGCCAGCTTCTCTATGAACGAGAGGACGCACTGGGAGAACACAGAGGAAATTCAGCATTCACCACAGAAACACATGATAATCTACGGTGCAGTATGTAAAACATATAAACGGATACCGTATACGTGCGCAAGTAGGTAGATATATTTTTTTCCCTAATATATAATACGACTTGTCTTATATCGAAACGAAGGCGTTTCCGGCGGGGCCGCGCGCGCACTTCGACTTCCTATACGTATCCCAAGGTAAGGTAGGTAAAGATAGGTAAAGCGTGAGTCTGAGAGAAGGTAGCTCTTCCTTTTGCAAAATCGATGCTTCGCGAAGGGTAGATAGTCGTGACGCATCGGAAGGTGCACCCTGGTTCCTTGCAACCCTTCCTAGACGGCCGCAGTCGATATTTCCTGAGAGAATCCGAGACGTCGCGATGTCTCGGATATTCGTAGGGGTGGGAGAGGATTCGACGGGCTTTGGAAGGTGCATATACTCTGTTAAATAAAGCATGGCTGTCAGATGCATATACACACGCGCACACACACACAAGAGACGGTCTAGTGCATCGGTTCGCGATAATTCCTATTGTGTATAACGCGTGTTAGCGGGGGAAGAGGGAGAAGAGACTATAGCTGCAGGTAGAGTAACGAGGTGAACTGCATCCGATTGCAGCTATAGGGGTAGTAGAAGCGGCAGGGACGGTCGTATGAAACTTTTACGTCCTTTTCATTCTCGTCCTTTCTCCTTTTCTACCCTTCTTCTTGTTCCTTCTTCCTTTAAAGTTTCCCCCACCCCCCGCTCCTCCACCTCCTCCTTCGTTTCTTTTATTTCCAGTGGCTTTTTTTTAATTCTCCACCACTATACCTGGCAATTGGACCGTGGCGAAATTGCAATGGCGCACAAGATACCCTTAAACGCGTGGCTACCCCTGACAGCTGGAACGGAAGTGGACAGCTGCACACTGTCGTACGTTTGTCTTGAGCCGCGCGAGGAGCATTATAGGTGATGGTATCGCGAGGGAAGAAGACAAGGGGGGGAGTAGTCTCTGGGAATTCGTGATTTCACATGAAAACGCTCCCCTGGTACCTTTCTCGAGAATCGTTTCCACGGGGAGGGTGTCGCCGCGACTACCCACCCCGTCCGATAACACTCACAGGCGAATCGCTTTTTTGTCCCTGAAACAATTCTATCCCTGGACTATTGCCCGTTCTTTCTATCCTGTTCCTCTTTAACCCCCCTTTGATCCTCCCCTACTAACCCCTTTTCATCCCTTCCACCCTTTACTCGCTGTCTCGACTTGTCCTCTCCTTCGCTCCTGCCACTCGCCGACCCTCCCTTCTACTTTCTTTTGCAACGGACACTTCCCTCTTTTCTCCTCCCCCTTCATCTTCCGCCCAGCATCCACACTCAACCCCTTTCACATCCATATTTCTCGGTAGATCGGATCGCGACAAAAACTCTAATTGTATAAAGGATGCTCGGTGGGACGGAACGTGGTCCAGGAACGTGGAAATTACGTGTGTCTTTTGGATAACGTACCAATGATATCAGTGACAATTTTCGGACAATTAAAATAAGGGTAGTTGACGTATCGTATATACGATAACGTGGATAACACGTAATTATACATGACTTTAATCCATCTTATATAATATCCACGCGCAGATCGATTATCAAAAATATTCTTCGTGTATTAGGGGCCAAATATTAAGATCAAAGATCTCGTGTAATATCGTTGCATTAGCGGTTAGTTAGCTAAGGGGGATTAATTAAAATGCCAACTAATCCGAGACGAGCCTGATCGTGCATAAACCTCGATTTGAATTAGCTTAAGTGCACCGCGGTTACCTCACTGTCCTGATAATATCCCTTTGCCGCATCCCCCAAGCGAAAGGGTATATAATGCCCAGGGCTTTCGCATAAATCGTCCCTCGTTAGAGTAATCTTCGACCAGCATCAAATCTCGCACGGTAAACAATCTTTCCTTCGCTATAACTTACAAATGAAACGACCAGTAGCGCAGCCCGTGATAACAATAACTATCAGTAAAGACCGATAGCCAGGTCACCGGAGTATTAGAATCTTCCGAATCGTATCTGCGAATAATATAAAAGTCGTCTATTTCTTTTTAATTTCTTTTTCCTCTATAAATACGTAAATATCTAATTGGGCTAAATCAAGATAAATTCATCGCTACTCCTCGTCTCGCGATCGATTTCATCTGTCCGCTTCTTAGTCTGGTATAAATAATAAATCGACAAGCCCAAAGTGGATCCGTGTGCCACGGCACTCTCGGTGCTTGCGGATTCCGCCAGTTTAATTCCCTGGACGTAAAGGGGAGCGCGCTACGTGCTAATTTGAATAACAGCGCAACAAATATTAATTTAGGCCCGGTCTTCCCTACCGCCTTCGTAGTTTTGCTACGCGGCTTCGAAACGGTACCTATCTACCTACCTACCTACCTACCTACCTACCTACCTACCATGAACCTACTATCTTACCTTCCCACCTACGTACCTCCTACGAAACAGCAGGAGCCTTAAGATTAACTTGGCTGCTTCTCACAAAGTTTTCCTCCTCTCAAATGTACACGAGTGTTTCGCGACTTGGCTTTATACGCAACGCGCGACTCTCCGTGCTGTCGCCGCGGTGCGGGGCTTAAATGAATATGAATGAAAATGAATTCCTTGCGAAATTATCGAAAAGAGGCAACCGTGCTCTGTAGTTTAATCGGAGAGAGATTTTCTGAGAAAACGAAATTATGCCAATTGCAATTTCTTATGGATTTTCATTTTCTTTTTTACATTAACTCTTAACAGTTGCGTCGTTGGCTCGATGACGTTTTGATCCATTAATTTATTGACATTTGTTTATGCTCCTTTTTAATGATTCTTTTTTAAAGACCGAAATCGACGATCGTTCGTTACTGTCATCGACACGCTTTTTCCCCCAGGATCCACGTACATATGTGCTACCTGGACATTCGCTACTATCGATTGCATTTTAAGTGAAACCACCGCGTGAATAACGGTTGGCCACGTAACAAAAGCCGCGTACGTTGATCGAGATTTAAAATGATATTTTACCCTGCAGATCAATCGGTCCTCCGGTAACGGCTCGTGACTATTTGTGAATTATCGACAGACAGCACCGGCCGGACAAATTGCACTCGAGTGTCCATCGATAAATGGCTGACAGATTTTATGACTCGTGAAATCATTGAGAAAAAAGAAATAGCCTCCTCGTCCACCGATCACCGCAGCTAACCGTGATGAAATTGTCATTGCCCTGAGTGCCAATTAAATGCCTACTGATTTTCGCGATAGCAGCGAAATTCGCACACGTCCGTAAGGTACTCGTAAATTTGCCTGTACGTTCACCGTAATACGTACAGAGACTACGTCGAATCGATTATACATTAAAATATTTTATTTTCACCTCCCCATCCAAAATTTCATTATAATCAGTAATACAAGTCATACAGAATGGTTACAAGTATTATTATCATCATCAATCCTTACCGATACATCTCAAGCATCTATTTATACAAATACTTACAATGTCGTCCATAAGATATTTCCTTTTCTCATAACAATAAGCATTACTTTGAATACCGTATAAGGTGCAGCTGCGTTCTGTGTGCATTAACACGTGTTCTCACGGTGCACTAAAGTGTCAGAAAGTTAACGATATGACGATAGTACCATATAGAGAAATGTTCTACAAGGTAATGATCGTTAGCCGTTAAGGAGAGCCGTATAAGCTTTTTCGTTTTACCAAGCGAACAACCGCGCACACCTTAGAGAGTATAATTCGATTGGATTTTACAATCGTTACGTAGAGAGCCGCCGAGATTCTCGCGGTGCAACGATAAAAAAATCCGCGACGTAACAGGGCTGGGTGGGTGCTTCGTAAAATTTTATCCGAATTAAGGGCAGGGAACGTTTTAGCAGTAACAACCGGCATGGAATCGGTGCTTCCAGTCAGTCGAGAGCCAATGGGGTCGGGCGAGCGTAACAGATTCTAATGGTTATGCTCATGGTTATGGCGAGCGTGGAAAAATTTTTCTAATTACTTCGGAATATCGGGTTCGTTAAGGTTATTACCCTTGTGGCTGCTTGATATTGCAATGGACCTTTCTTACTACGGTGTGGGGCTCATCTACTTGATTAATGACGTCATCTTAATAGTCATCTTATTCTGGGTAGATCTACTGAGAGCAGAGGAGTAAGAATCATTTGAGTTACAGCCTTTTTCTTTTTTTTTGTTCTCTTTCTTTCTTATTGCTCCTGATATTTCCTAAGGGTAGTTTTCACGTTTTATATATGTGGTTTAATATAGGTACAGCTACACTGCACACGGGCTTGTCTTGTCTAGCTCTCTTTTAGTGACTTTGTCCTGCTTGAATATTTAATATGTTTGAATTTATCGGCATTGTCGTACGTGGCTTTGAATATTTCAGAAACTTTAGAGTTGGCTTCGAAAATTACTCTGATGCTGAAGCTGTACGTCCCCCCCTCCACGGTTTATCGTTTACGATCTCCCCTATTGACGTTTAATGACTGAAGGAGGATCTGCTGGAATACTGCTGTCGAGGGCGTTAGTTACATTTTTTTTATGAAAGTCTTCTTTGCTTTTTCTTGTTCGATTAAGATTTAGCCGTCGCGACGCTTCTTGAGCGCGACCACGTTTAATGGGAGTAAAATAGGTAAGGCGCGAGGGAAAAGAGAGAAATGGACGCGTCCGAATGAGACGGCAGAAGGATGTTCGCGAAGTTAGCCGAGCACTTCGCAGGCCGCAATGCTGCGCGGATGCAACACGGAGGAGAGAGTGGACAAAGTAATAAAGTTGATGGGAATGGAAGAGGAAGAAAAAAAGAAAAGGTAACGAGGACGTAATGAAATGGAAAAGTTTCGGGGAGCGTCTCCTCTTCGCGTAATGGCCGGTAATCGAATTAAAGAATCAAGAATCTCCAGCAACGACGTGAAACGAGGAAGTTACTTCCGAGGGAGATATACTTAGCGGAAATGGGGTCCCGCGTGAAGTAAGCCAATGACGAATACTTCCGGCAATGATATACGTATATCGAACTGGTGACGTGAGAAATTCTCTTTTTATTATACCTGAAAGAGAAGGGATGAAATTAGAGGACCGTAACGTGGACTCTGGAAAAAAAACATGCACTCTTCGTGAATCTTATCGCGGAACTCTTCGGCATGATAATTAGGTGGTAGGGTACAGAAGCGGATTCGTAATAGGCTCGATATTACCATTATGAATTTTAAGCCCTTTCACGGGTACTCTTAACCCGGGAATTTTGCCAGCAAACAACCTCTCAGTTGGATCCTGGGGTTCGTGGTACCGAACAGCCTACTCTGACACGTTCCTTGACACTTATGTAATTAACGTTAGAATACTTCTGAGTAGCGAGTGGAAGCAAAGCGAAAACCCGTAGCCAGTCCTACAAGGCAGCACCGCGGCAGCATATAGCTAGGCATCGCCACCACTTCCAAAGCCATGCTCACCCCAATTGCCAACCCTAATGATTTGTAGTTCGGCACGTATCCCCGTGTTTAGAGTTAGGCTGTTTGGGCTTACTCCTAGGGGATATTTTGACCCTCGAGAAGCAGAGAAGCCCAGAGGTAGCGAAGGCGTTTTCGTGTTAGGCTGGTAGTAGCCGTAGGATGGTAGAGGGGTGGGGTCGTTGGTGTGGACTAGGGGTGATTTGTAGCCTGATAACAACCTCCGTCGTCGTAGCCCTCGTGAATTAAGACGCGTCGACGTCGGGACATCCCTCTCTCTGGGACCGTGGTGTCAAATGCAAAATGCCAATGAACGGCTCCTTCGTGATTTTACTCCTTCGCGCTAGTTTGGTCTCCACCGCGACATCTTGCGTCATTGATAATCCTATCTATTATCGTTGTAGGCTCGTTTGTCAGCCACGAGTTTAGCTCACCTTTCGCAATCCCTTCAACCCCATTTTATGCCTCGATTCGTCTACCCCTTTCTCTTCCGTCAGAACGTCCTGGTCTTCGTCAGCAAACGTCACGCTAACCTTGACTTCATGATCTTCCGGCTAATCGTGCCATTTGCAATTTTACAGAATCTTCAGGAAATTCACTATCCACGCGTTACGACTTTGTCTGATTTCTAAGTTTACTGATAACAGATTAGACGCTATGAGCGTCAATCTCGATACGAGGCATCCATGAAAAAAAAACTATGACAAAATATCAAAAGTACAATGTGAAAACTTTTAAAAAAAGTATTCGGAATGATTTCGAAGGAAGTACAGATTAAATTTAATGACTGTCGGACAAGGTCATTACTACGTAGCTTAAGCAATTCCCGCGTTAATCGCACAGCATCCGCGTAGGCGTTTCGATCGAGATGAAGCCTTGACGAGAAATCCTACGAGGAGAGATTAGCAAGATTCGATCGCAAATTCGACCACTAATGAGATAATTGGCTACGCCGGAAGGGTTGAGCAAGGATGCTGGATAGCGGTCCTGAAAGATTTCGTCCTTATCGTTCGTCCGTCAACAGAACGTATGTGGAACACAGGACTTGTAACGAATATATCCTGGCTTCGGATGCTGTCCATGTAAACAGACAGATCAGGAACGAAGAGGTACAGCAGGCGGAGGATGGTGAATGCTCGTAGCAGAATGAAAGAATGAGAAAATTAAAAGGAGCTAAGAGAATACGAGAATAAATAGAACAGGCGAACCGGTAGTAGTCGCTGTTGCAAATTCGGTTTGGCCTGGACTGAGAAATGGCGAGAATCTCATTTCACGTTGAGCGCGTATCTCGACCGCTCTAGTCCGGATATCCTATTATCCAGGATTCTCTACCGTGTGCACAGACAGTTAATCGTTACCGATGTACCCGATCTGCCCGCTTCGGAGTGTTGATGAATTTTCATTATTTGCGTAATCCATTGTACCGTAACCTAGTCTCTTCACGTGGTCAAAAACTTGTGAATCATCGATATCTAAAACTTAAATCTGAAAAATCCTTTTTCACCTCTGACACCCCCCTCCACTATTTTCCTACTACTCTTGGCATTTCTATCTCACCATTACGTACTCCATTTTCTTTCTTATCAGGAAAACCTTCTTATCGTTGTCCATTTCTTTTTGTCTCCCGCGTACTACCTATAGCCACATACCTACTATACCGGATGTGAATATCCTATATCCAGACAGCTGGTTTCCTACCTTTGATTCCCTCAACCCCCCCCCAATTGGGTGCCTTGCTTCTCCAGTTTCCATCCTTCCACTTCTCTCTCTCTGTCTCTCTCATCGTACCACGACCCTCGACGTTTAACCCATTGGATGGAAATTTACGTATAAAGTAAATAAACCAACGCGCTATTCCACATACCGCTTTTAATATTCAAATAGCCCGCCTATAAGGACGTCGAATAATATTTCGTATATGTTTTCCACTTGTTTATGCCTGTTAGTCACTCGGTTGATTCCGATTTCTATGAGAGCGTCCGTACGTATATACGTCGGGGTTGAAAGTCGCTGACATTCCCCTTATTCGTTAATACTGGCCAGTTCACGGCATCGCTATTTCGCCGAAACACGCGAGTTATGTTAAAACGAGACTGATGGAAACTTGCAACTGCAACTGCACACGTTTTTAGAGTTTACGTACTGGAGAAACTATACGGCCTGCATATGAGTAAAAATTATATAGTATGCAGTGGATCTGCAAAATGAGTCGATCACTCAAAAGAACTATAAATATATATACATTCCAAATGCAGGAGCAAAATCTATAGGGTAGGTATAGTTTAGATCTGTGCTATACTTTTGGTATGCGCTGGGTATGGGAAAAATATAACTTAAGCTATGCGAGGTTGTGTAATTGCGCAAACCTGTACC
>JARQST010000549.1:72669-100328 GCA_030142225.1 Pachycephus smyrnensis | reverse complement strand
GGTACAGGTTTGCGCAATTACACAACCTCGCATAGCTTAAGTTATATTTTTCCCATACCCAGCGCATACCAAAAGTACAGCACAGATCTAAACTATACCTACCCTATAGATTTTGCTCCTGCATTTTGGAACGTATGCCCGTAACACGGGATTAGTCTCATTATGACTATACTTCTTCTAACTGATCAGTTGCAGATCCATTGCATACTGAATAATTTTTATTCGAGTGGTCTTATCAAGTTCAGAAAATCTTTGACGATGTACCAAACCAGTTAGGACTGTAACTTTCCGTTTCTATACGCGTACCTATACTAACCTATATCTATATATGGCATATATCGCGATGATCTATCATTATAAATATTGGCAACAACTTACACCGAAGCATCGATATAGATATGTATCGAGCGATTAATATCATTGGCCAACCTTCTCGGAAGGGTTTTCTGCATATATGGTAAATACACCTCTTTAGCAAGGCAGGGGAGAAGGCTTTGCCAAGTTTCGCGAGAACGTGTTAATTTAATAAGCTAATTTGGAGTCGCTCCAATGCTCTGAGGTTTCTGGTTTCTGTCCAGGAGCAAATTGCCTCGCGCCGTGACATCGAATAATTAATTAATTATCCAATAATTTACGTATGGGGGTCCATCGGTATATACGCCACTGTGGATCTTCTTCGATTTTCTCAAAGTGGACGGGAACCACCCTGCTCTATTATGCGTACATCCCTTGTGCATTATCGTGTCATTTCTAATTGTCCATTCCTGCGGTGGCTCCCCATTCAACCACTATGGTCAGTGCACCCTGGTCAAACCTGGCACTGCCTAAATTTCAACCAGGATAGTATCACTATAGCGATCGCGGACTAATCAGAATATTGAATCCGCTTTATCCAATGCATGGGGATAAGCATTATAAATGCCAGTTGTACCAAAGATACTCCGAAGAGGATGATATCGGCGGTAGATTGTGCCTATGGTAGAGAAAGGCAGATAATAGAGAGTAACATAAAGAGAGAGAGAGAGATAACTAGAAGTAGGGACGAAATTGGTAATGGGAAATACCCTGTTAGAGGTTCTCAAATTTCTTGATAATGCTTCCCTTAGATGCTTGTGACAATTCATAATCAAAAAAACGAAGTCGAACTTACCATGGATATATGACGCGTGATATATGACGCGTGCATGTACGTAATATGACGTAAAAACGAGTTCGGATCGATACCGTGTTATTTTTACTATCTTACAATATTCGTTATCCTTCGATTACGTGATTCGATTAATATATGAGAGCCACTAAAAATAATATCATATACGTACGTATATGCTAATTGGCGGTTTATTAATTTCTTATCAAGAATTCTGAGACTCGCCGACTCGTCCTAAAACGATGCCGTTACAAAAGTTCCATAGCGTTTATTCCAAGGGTATCCTGTACAGACTTGTTTTCGGGCAAGCCTAATTAGTAATCTGTTCAATTGTATCTGGTTAATTTGGCATTTACGTATACCCTTGGTGAACGCGTGGAATCAAATTTCCACTGATATTCTCTATTGATCGATAATCGTTTCACACCTTAACCGGATACCCTCGTTAGCCTACGCTTGTCAGTTGAGTGTTGATGATGCCAGTTAGGTAATAGCCGTGATATCGATACTTGTACCTTGGAACAGGTGTTTTTACGGCCATATACCGTAAACAGTGCGATACGATCTTCCCTATGTTAATGATATCTTAATTATTACATCTGAGACCTGTCCAATCGATAAATCCAAGTGTATCCAAGATGGCGGTCCTTTCGCATGACTATTAACGGACTATAACGTTACAATCTATAATTACGTTAAAATCATTGCTGCTTCGGCAAAACTCGTTTTCGTCCCAACGTTCTGATTTTCGTGAACTATACTAAGGGTCTTAATTACACGGTGGTATCTCCGCGGTTGGGGATGATTCGCGTGATAAGGAAGGTATAAAGTCGCATACGTGTTTTTCTAGCAGAATTCACATTCTTTGTCCGTTCATCCTTTATATCTGTCTCCTTTGGGAATTACGTCCGCTTCGCGCTCCGTCTTTGTAATTTCAAACACCACCCTCTCGCTCGTTATCCTTGGCCACCCTAAGGTCTTTCCTGCTGTCTACTATATACGAGTAACGAACGATTTTGACTCACGTGGAACATCCAGACTGTACTTGGATGGCACCCAACTGCGTTTTGCGCATCCAACGTCGCGTCATATGCCACTGATTTCGCAAAAGCTCTTCTTTTAGGGCGGGGGTTGACTTCCTTATTATTTCACGTGCCTTGAGTTCCTGATCGTTAGCGCCGGGACATTCATCCCCAGGTCTGGACGACTTCGTCGACACCCCTAAGCTCGAGCGCGACAAAATTTTGAAAACTTTTTTTGATCACCGAAAGCATTCCCGTCCAATTCATTATTTTTCATCTAGATTTTTCACTCGTTACGATGCACAATTTTTTCTCTGTTCATCCTCCGCGTACCTCAATCGCGATGCAGTGCGTGTTGGTGCATCTTTAGTGAATGGCATTCACTAATGTGTTAATCGCATAGAGGGCAGATGCACCCTGCACTCTGAATAACGTCAACGAGTGAATGGCTGCAAGGGTTCCTTCTTTTTTTTTACGTCTTTAGAAAATACCGGATATGGATGTGACTCCTCGTTTCCGTATTGATCAATGTAGTACTGGGATGCTTGTATGGTGTGGGTTGGGGGATACTGCACTCGATGCACTTAGCGTGCACTTTACTTTGCAGGGCTCGGCATGGCAGCTATACCAAAGGGGAAATTAGCTTTAGTCGAAGACGTTGGAAGGACGACGAAACTTTTGGAGAATCGTGTAGACAGTCCCTGGAGTACATAATGGGGTTGGTGGTGGGTGGGGAGGGGGGTGATGCTAGGGATCGACTGGGGAGAGTGCCCTTTCGCGAGTGAATTGTTAATGAGAATTTTAATAGGATTCCTCTAATACGGTGCTTTTCCTTGGATTTCGACAGTGTCAAGGTAAACCATGGTTTCGCGTTGTTACGCTCTGATAACGCTAATCTGTAGTTACTAGCCGCCGCTCGATAGCATCCCAATCTCTATATGTATATATATACATATATATATATCGGTATATACGTGTATCCCACATTATCGGTAAATCCATGACAGAGTCGGCCTCGCAACGTTGGCCGCTGCTAAATGCTGCGAAATAGGTGTGCGGTCAAGTTTGAAATACGGATCTGTCCCATTGTACCTGAGATGTTAATACCATCGTACGGAACGTAACCCATGGGAATCCCCATAGACTTGACGGGGTAAAAGAAAAAAAAAATTCAAGGGATACAGGACAGTCAGTCATATTCCACTCCGTGGGATTGTTTTGTTGGAATTCACATTGTCTGGCTGGGTTATGGTTAACTGTCAGAGCCAACAACGTATTACGTCTCTTAGGTAATCTTTCGGGGAGTGCACTATCATCGTATGCATATAATACATATATACAGAAAAATCATATATGTACATACGTTCGCCATGCCTATGCAATATGACGTAAGCATGGAATATTGTATCCCACGTGGCACTATACTCGGCTTAAGAACAGTGGTATGTGAAAAAGTAGTTCAATGCGATTCCGTAGACGCGGAACGACGGGTAAAGAATAATTTTGATCTTGACTATTCTCTGTGCGTCGTTGAATGGCCGTCTGGTTAAAATCGTGTCGAGAAATTCCGCCGGTTAGAGCGATAAGCAGGCAACTAGATATCCCATTGACGTTTCGGCGTTACGTGAAAACGCGACTTTGGCGCATTGACTGGCTGAAACCGTCGCGTTAGAATCGTTTGGCAAAGTGTCGCCAGAGGTATGGGAGCGTAGTGGAAAGTTTTCTTGGGCCGCCATTACCCAGTGAGAATAGTACAATGATCGGGTCGTTTCGACGAATCGTCATGTTCCTTACATAAATTCAGGTTACTCGTTGGCGCGGCTATTGCGCAAGACGTGCAAGTTTATATATCCGATCGTGAGTGACGTGAGCGAAACGCCAGATGAGGGTTACTCGAGGAACACTCTAAAAGAGTTATTAAATTTGATTAGTCTCTACGCTGTGCAGCGACTAACCTAGACTGTGCAGATATAACGGAGATCGTCGTTGGGGGTGGTAAAAGGAGTGTTGGGTTAGGTTAGACTGGGTACTAACTGTACTCTGAATCCTTAGGATGGATGGTGCCACGTGTACAACGGTACATGGTGTAATTTGCACCGTCTAAACTTCACGTGTGCGGTACGGCGGATGCACGTGGGTATAATCTGACTACGTACGAATACCCACGGCTAATAATAGAATATCGTACAGCTGGAACGAGCTGATATTATCCATAATTGCGAAACTTTGCGTCGGTGCGACCTGAAATCGTCCCCTTGAATTCTTGTGCGTCTCGGGGGTTGTCTTGACGTCGGTGGGTGAGGGTGGGTGGGAGGGGAGGAGGTCGGACGACGACGACGACTGTTTTAATAGGAGCGAACGAATCTCAACAGACCCATTCTTCGTATGACAGGTGTAGAAGATGGCCGATACCCATGGAGATATAGTTTCTTGGAAATCGATTGGC
Source organism: Pachycephus smyrnensis (assembly GCA_030142225.1). NCBI lineage: Eukaryota > Metazoa > Arthropoda > Insecta > Hymenoptera > Cephidae > Pachycephus > Pachycephus smyrnensis. The sequence goes on along the minus strand of JARQST010000549.1, from coordinate 95,713 downwards.
TTTGCTCCAGCTTCCATAATCCTTAACGGTTTTTGACGATCACCCTATTCCATTACAATTCGAACTGTTATTTAGATGCGAAGATGAAAAGGGGGTGCGCGATACTATCCGTTAGAGGAATCGTGGCGTGATATCTACTTTAATTCGGATAGTTGGTTGTCTGAAATAAAAATTGATTTTATGATAACGAGGGTAGACTCTTATGGATATATAGGTTTGAGCAGGGTCACGTGCATGGCTCTCGTTGACTTAGGTCAGTGAAATAGATTGCAACGCCAGACAGCCAGGGCCCATTGTTCCTTTCAACAGGTTTGTGGTATTAAGACGGACCCCCCCTGATAACGTTCACGTCTGTACAGTGTCGGCCGCCAATACAGCCCTTTGTTTTCGCGAAGCATGCGAGAGGAGCCCGTTGCTCCTGATTGTTCCAACAGGTATATCTCTATGAAACTACGCGATATACATTATTTCCGGACGGTCTATGACGTCACTTTGGCGAAAAAGGTCGATAACCTGCAATCGATGCCAATCAGTTTGAAGGCGATTGAATAATGTATGTACTATAAAAGCTAGAAATAGTTAATGCCTACGACGATGAGATATCAGTAGTGCAGCCGTTATCTAGGCCAGACTCGACTGCGACACTACGTGCTCTGCCAGACAAATCCTAGCGGTTTAGGTCGAAATGATTGTTATACAATCAAAAATGATTTTACGAAGTTTGTAAATTTATAAATGTCTCTGTTTTTTTCGTATGACCTTTTAGGCAGGATCGATAGTTGCTACGACTATGAGATTGGCGTGTTCGTGCCATTATAAGTAAAAGGTTTTTTTTTTTTCTTTATTAAAACCTATAGCGCTTTTGCAAACGATATTTCGTAGGATTCACTTCGGAATTTTGTATAGTAACACTTATAGGCACTGGGGTGAACTTTGGAATACGTACTAATTTTAGTCGTAGTCTAAACAGTGATTCGAGGGTGCGTGGGTAGGAAGGTTTTTTCTTCTTTTCTTTTTTTGATAAAATTTCGCGCGGTTTCTCGATAAACTAGATATACGCAATTATCGATGTACAAGGATTACCGATATTTCTGCACCTCGTCGAGCTATTGGATTCTGTCGCGCAATGTTTATTCAAGTTTCGCGACGCGAATGCTTTTGAACGCTTGATAAATTAGAAGTGCGAGGTACGGCCTCTGAGTCAAGTGATACATACTATATATACGTATATATACATATATATAAGTGCGCTAAAGCAATATCGATCTCACGTGTTGTTTACGAGATTGCGTATACGTACTTGAATTTTATTGGGAATGTTGAAATTGGGTCACAGTACAACTTCCGGAGGATTCCGAAAGCACGTGTACTTTTTCATTTCCTCGAGTAGAATAAACACAATCGTTTAAATGAGATATTCACATATCTACATAGGTATATGTAATCGGTGCGTAATTTCACGTCGCCAATGCACAGCACGACTGTGTCCAATAATTTTCAAGATCTTTGCCCGACCTTTGACTAGTACTTTGGCCAGTGAGATTGTCCAATTATTTGCAATAAAATTGGGCTGTTATATAGAATTCATGGGTATGGCTACAGAGCGTGGTGACGTTTCTCGAATAACAATAACAATGAACAAGTGGTTGGCACGTATCAGTTCTATTACAGTGCGGTCGTCCCGCTTTGTTGTGCCCAGACCCAAGGCAGACTACAAACAGACTGTTTGATACACTATGATAGGCATTTGAACGCGTCTCCGCAGCTATTCGCATAAATTATGCCAGCCGGTAACGCTCTGACGTAACGGTGGAATCTCCGGGAACGCCAATAGCCGCGGATCTAATAACAGAGACATAGTTAACTCTGGTCAATATCGTCATTGAGCTAGTACGTAGGCTCAGCGCATTAATCAAATACATGCCAAGCCATGATCTTCGAGTTGAGTGCGCGCGTAGAGGAGTTATAGGTTTATACCCAGTGATTTACCTATAGCAATCGAGGCAGCCATCTTGTTATAGGTTCGCGTTAAGGATAAGTAGAGCGATACTGATGTATGAATTAATATCATGAATTCCCTAGAATAAATTCTGTTAACGGGCAACGTAATACTCTATGTACAAGTAGTGACTATACACAAGGCGTATAAACATTTTCGTGCTTCGTGGTATACAGTAGCTCAGAAGTATCCGCTCAGAAAACAACATGGCGTAACGTAATGGCGTAATACCGGCTTGTCGGACAGGTATGTGAGCAGCACGGTTCTCGCCTGGTAGGTCGAGGGTTAGAATTTCCAAGGAGACCGTGAGAGACGGACCAGCGAGAAACTTCATGTTCCACCTTGGGAGCTTGAAGATCTCACTGATGCTGTGGAAGACCTAAAATGGTACTTTTTTTCTTCGTCCCTTCCCCCCTTCGTCCTTAGATCTTTCCATCTTGTTCTATTTCTCTCTTTTCCTCTTGACGTTACACATTTTCCCTCTAACCACTCTCCTCCAGTCTCCTCCCCCTTGGGCTCTGTACCTACAGTAGCAGCCCTTGCCTTACCTTGTCCATCCCTCTCGTTCTCTTTTCTCTCTCTCTTTCTCTTCAGCTTCCTTGCTTCTCCCTCTCTCTTGCCACTCACTCACTCTCTTCGTGGTTTCATTCCACTCCTCTCTCGACGAGACTCACCCCTCGCTCCTGCCACCCTTACCGGCTCACCCCTCAGGCATCCCACCACGCGTTTCTCTACCCTCGTAATCTTTCCTCCACTCTGGAGGGAGTACACACTCCCACCGCAGCTGTTGACAAAGCTGTATAACGAGTACCTACCTAGCGTCGCCGGGGAGTAAACGTTTACGAATAGGTGTTGCGAGTCGATTGCTTCTCTTCCCTTTTCTTTACTCCTTTATTTTTCTTTCCTCTTCTCTTCTTTCGCATTCCTCTCGCGAGACAGTCATGGCGCAGGCACGTGATTAAACGCAGATGCGGGTTCAAGGGTGGGGAATTTTATAGCAGTCCCACATACGAGTGTATAATCTTCAAGAGTGCCAACGTTACAATCACCGTAGTATCGCGTCGCGATTACATTCTAAATCTCGTTCTGATGCTTTTCCCATATCTTGATACTCCCTTTATCACCGTACAGAGGTCACGAGTATACGCCATTGTACCTATATGGAGGGGGCTGAACATCAAGCGTATTCGGGGGGTTGGTTTCGATGCACAAAGAATAAAAGGAATTATAGTCCATTAGTGCTAGCTGACATAGCGCGACACTTGTTCCACGTCGCCAACTGACAAACTTAGTCGATACACGCGTGCCAGCCTTGTCTAAACGCAGGACGTCGCTTCTCACGATGCTTCTTCGAAGCCACGCCCTCTCCTCTTTCCTAAGAAACAATATAATGTGATTTAGTAGACCATTACTGCCAGTGTACTTTCCAAGCGGCGCCCTGAGAAGAACAGCGCAGAGTCCAGACTATGCCGGAGGTGTGGTACACCGAGCACTGAACCAACCTCCATAGACAATCCCTAGGTATAGTAGTCACGTACACGGGGGAGGAGGGGAGTTTCTCGCTAGCGTGCGGACCCGGCTTTAACGGATGGCTGCGACTCTCGACCCCGTTAACGCCGATAACCTTAACACGATATTATTGCAAGGGTCGCACTCCCTAACCACCAAGTTTAACGAGAGCGGACGACCCGTCGACGGATACTACGTTCGATATATCATCCAGAAATTCTGACTCTTCTTCTACGTGCACTCTTCTTGTTCAACTCTTTCTTTTTAAGGCCTATCTCGATACCAAAAGTCCTGACGAGGAGACTCTCGCTTACTTTTTCTCAAGCGAACATTTTTCGTTTGGCAATGGTCTCTGATACGTCTAGACTTAGGGTCTCACGAGTTTAACTCGAGTATGGGAGTGGTCGTTCTCAGTCACGCAGTGGCTGAAAGCAACCATCGTGTATAGGACGTAGGACAAATGCTACCGAACTAGACTTTCAACAATGACAAGTATGGGACTGGTTCTGGAACAGTCTTGGCGGAGCGAATAGGGCTAGACTTGGGAAACGTATTCTTGACTGCAGAATGTATTTCGTACCACCGTCAGACTAAATACTTTTAGTCGGGATTATTATAACGTCGAAGTGGCGATACTTTTGACTTTCGTGCAGAAGTTTAGTCTGTTTTATACAGGTGGCCTTCTTCTGTTGTGAGTTTGGACTTCGAGTCAGACAGACGATAATGGAGTCAAACTTGTGCTTTCCGGGTTTCGTGTCTCTTTCGGTTGAACTATCTAAAGTTTTCTAGCTAGTTAAGTCCGACTTGTGTACAGCAGTAAGTATTTTCCTGGGATTCTTCCTGACGGGAAGTTCGAATTAGCCGCCGGGGCCAACGTGTAGAGTCCAACTGCTTGTGGAATATTCTGTGACACTGTTCTCCTAACTGTGCTTGCGCAAAGATGCAATTGAACTTGTGCCACTTGGAAATGCCATTACTCCTAAGAATTTCACAGAGTTACTTTGCTCCTACGATTATCCTTAACATCGAGTAGTTGAGAGAGTCAAAAGCACGCTGCGTTACCCGTACCAGGAATAAGATTAAAGAGCGAATTGGCAGTCGAGAGAATGAAGAAAAGGAAATGACGTCACAACAATGATGAAACGTGTCTTTCAGTTTCTTTGCATTTGGTAAATGCTTAGAGACACATAAATTTTCATTCATTCGCGATAGTCTGCTTCACTCTCTGCATTGATATAGACGTACCATTGCCAGGTACCCCGTCCCCCCAACTCCCTCAATAGGGCCGTCCAATTCACCGAATTTGGAGACTTTGAAGAGTCCAGGTTTCCCCGGAAGACCTTTTAATTTAGCTGAGGATCGATTTGATTGAATTTCTCAGATACCCTGCTGAAGGGCGATTCCTGCGAATCGAACCCTACGGACGGCAGGACCCATACCCGGGAAACGGCACGTCGCGATCGTATCGTTTGACGTTTCCGCGACGTTCTCTCGCTTTCCCGTTGCCTTCGAACGGACAATACCTTCGCTGGCCTCCACTGGGATACCTCGTAGTTACAAGTATGCAAGTACCTATACCCAGACTGGTAATAGGTAATGTGCCAAAAGTCGCAGAAATTCAACGCACGACTGAATAGGTCGGAATCATTTAGGAAGGACTGAGGTCGATCAATGGATCGACGACTCTAGGCCGAGATCGATCCTCCAGTAAACGCACGGAAATGAATGGGTTCCGGCGTTGTTCAACTTGGATGTTAATCGAGCAGGAAAAATCGACGTGTTCCACGCGGATAAGCTGTCCCGTTAAGGCATCCATGGTTTTCGAAAGGTTCCCAAGGTCCCTCTACCACATCCTCTCATACTACGTCTCCTTCACCTCAGTGAAAACACGCGTTACTCGCGGGATAATGGTGCCCCGCTTTTCTTACTCCCTATGGGAAGTCTCCCTGCGAGCTTTCTTTGTGAACTTTTGAAAGGGATCTCTGTGTCAGCGCGCATCGGACTTTGTTCGCAGGCCTATACGATGCCTTTCAATAACAGCAGCTACCGCCTCTACGATTTCTCTGTATATAAGTACGTCGGTTATATACCTGTATGTATATATCGCAATAAGTCGCAATAAATCGACAAATAGGGAAAAGCTAGTATTTTATGTGTAACGTCAATGCGTCTGTCTACGTACTACGTACGTAATATATCTATCAATGCCTGTTCACTCTAGTGGCCCTGTGGAAGTTGGTCGCTTCCAAAGAAATTCAATGCAACTCGTTATCAGATATCGTATTTTTATAACTTGAGCTCTCTCGTCGTTTTCTTTTTCCTTGTATCTTTTTTTCTTCAGCCTCCACTGTCGAGCCCTCTGAAGTCAGGCAATACTATCCATGCGAGACATTCAAAGCGAAAGGATTAGAAGAAATGTGGGAGATTTCAATTCGATTTGAAATACAGCGATAAAGTATTTTTTTGCACAGTCTCGGTTTTCGCGAAAAATTTGATAACGACCATCTAATTCGTATTGCGGACGATAATATTTTTTTCAGTGACTTTTGCTGATCTACACTTGACTGTGGTTGTTTCTTTTTTTCATTCGATTCCGATAAACCAGCCAAGTGATTTCCGATAAACGAGGATATTGACCCTGTCACTGTACAGTGGTTAGGCATTATTCGCTGTACGATTAACGTTGAATTTATTGTAGCTACTGTACCCTGAGCAAAAACAGCTGCTTGCGGCGAATTGGGCTTGCTGAAAGTTTAATTGGTCAGAGAGACTCAGAGTGAAGTCTCGCCACGGAGACTTCACTTTTTCCCATGCACCGCAGAATGCAGTAAGAGTATTCGTTCCATATGAAACATGAAATTAATTCCTTTGTTATTGATTGCCGTTGCAAAAGGAAGCATTTTCAAATATTATTTATGGCTGAAGTAGCTGTCTACAGGTATATAGGAATCTGAGACGCGTCACTGTTACGTCACATTATTTACAACGTTACACGGCAAAGCATATAGAGTCTGCTTACTATAGAGGGGGAATTACGAGTTTACACATGGAGTGACAGGAGGAAACACGGAGTGACTATATACAAGAGATCACATATTAGGATAGATTAGCCTCTCTCCCACGTGTGTATCTGCACGTGCAAGCACTGTTCTAGCTCGCTTCAATTATTGTTACATAAGCGCGATGGCCGTGACATTTCCCAAAACGGCTATACAGCATCCTGTCGATACGAAATGCCAACGGTCATTTGAGCGTCATTAGCACGTCGGTTTGATAGAAAAAAAGACCCAAAGGACATGAATTATCAATCAAGAGTCCAGCCCAGTGACGTATTACCTGTTTCGAATTGTGTATATGTACACGGAAAAGAAAATAATAAAGGACTCATTCGACTCTGGCACCGGGCAGCTTCCGGTTTCCCTCAGGATGAACGTATAAGAAATTTCTTCTGGCTATCCCAGAAGAGGCCGCTGTCGAGACGAAACGTACGGATGCGATTTGATTTACTGTTAAGGTTTACGGGCTGAAATCTAGATTGCGCTGGGCGAGCTGGGAGCGTACTGGTAGCAGGTCGTCGGGCGGAAGGGAGGGGAGGAATGCACCAGGTGAGCCATGGTTCACATGGGAAATGAATGTTCTGTCGCGGTCGGAACATACCCCAAATACAATACGAGAACATTGGCGCTTCGTGTACCGCGAATATATTCGGTACATCGGCCAATGAAATGCCCAGAATTTCAAATACACGCGACGGCTCCTGTCCTAATTTCATTCTGTCGTACGAAGAATTATGTCGCGACATCACGCAGTGACGTATGATAACGTATACTTAGTATAACGTGCTTGTTCGTGATAACTGTATTTTTCGATAATTATTCGTAATCCAAACTTAATTCCTCAGGAGGTGAAACGACAGAAATCACTGCATATACGAATTGGTCGAAATTCAAAATTGCCCTTTTGGGTCCCTGATACTTTTGCCCTTGTTACACCTGATTTGGTAGATTTCTGTTCAACAAGGCTAGACAATTCATCTTTCTCAAAATGGATAGTTCAAACTGTTCTCCAAAGACAATGTTAACGTTCACTTACCTTAAGTAGATCAATCATCGTCGTTCATAGCAATTTGACCAATCCCTAGATACCAATGGTGCAACCTCGATATAGCAATCTATTCATCAAGTGTCAAGGTCAAGATGAAGGTCGAGGTATAGTGGTACAACGAGGCGTGAAAGCGAATGCGAATGCCAAAAGCAAAAGTTATCGGGCCAACTGACGAAATACGAATCTCGGGAATTCTCTCGGTCGACTCGGCTGCTGGCAAACACGAGAATATTTCTCTAGGGAATCGGGACGTCTGCCGTTTTCTTGTTTAGCGGTTCCTGCCGCACCGCACAAGTAACCAAACTAACCAGCCCTTTCGCATTCTTAGCTCCCTTTCATTCACGAGGTTTGCCCAGACGAGAAAAGAACTCCGCCCGTTTTCCCAGTGCAAACAACGTGAGTGCTCCAGATAGCCCCCGTAAAAAATACAACCCGGATACTCGTAGAGAGGGCCGCTCTACCGACTCCTAGACAACTTTTATTCCTCCTCTAGTATCTCGACGTGCGCTAACGATAAGAGGAGGAACGGATGAGGATGCTGCTATGGTGGAACAGGGGGGAAGGGTGGGGGTAGGGGTGGCTGCTCCCAAGGAATACGGGACTGCGGGATACTTGCTGCTTGGCTAACTTCTCAACACGTTTTACTACATTTGAACTCTCACCCTCTGCCGCGTTCACCCTTGTACCACCCTCAACCTTCCTTACCCTTCTGCCCTTTTGCCCTTTGCTGCTTATGGTACTCCGTCATTCCCCACTCTAAGCCCGGATCCTTTTACTACGCTTTGAACCAAATCGTTGTTTACTGATAACCGCGGTTCGGTGTTATGACTTATTTATTTCACGTATGTAAACGTGAGCACACGTTGTATGTTGTGCTTCTGAAAGACACGTGTATATGTTATTGATGATTTGTCGTACGAGTTTAAGTTAATTTCGGCATGACCTCACGTGGCAAGGGACGTGAGCATCGTTGAGAATAACGTCACTGTTAATGTATTAACAGAGCGTTTGCAATTGATATTGCTTTGAATTCAGTGCGCTGGATTTAATGGATACTTTCGAACGAGCGACACGTGCTAATTCACGAGATTTATCGAATCGGCTACGACGCGACCTGCTTCCGAATTCAGTTTATACGGACATATTTACTGGCATAATCGTGCAGCGAAAGGTAAAATCACTGTTTGACGTTTATCGCTTAATTCGTGCAGCTTATAAATTTCAGTTGTAGACGATTATTTATTTTCGACTAGTGGCTTTTATTGACGATATTTTTCAATGGCTTTTTTCTGTAAATCATTGGAAATCGTTAAGCACTCCTCAGGTCTATGCGTATTTTTACGTATAACCTCCCCGTTGTCGCGTTATGGCCCAAAAAGAAACCGCAATCTGTCAAATTGACAGCATGCCGTGAACCCGAACATCAAGCGGCATTTTCACAGGCGTCTAATGACGATAGCGACGACCAATCGGCATCGCGGAAAAGCCACGACAATACTTTCGAGATATTTTTTACATGCGACAATTAACTCTGACAGGTCTTATATCAAAGGGATTGGAATAGCGTGAATCGGGTCAAAGGGTACTCAGACATTACTCATTGAAATAAAATACGTATCACTAATCACCGTGATGAATCCTAGAAGCCCAAAAAATTGTCTCATTTCAGTTTATTTGAGTCAACGTAAAATTAATTGAGAATACTCATAAATAATGACGTGTCTCACATCGGTGGGTTCTCATAAAAACACGATAATTAACACAACAATAACAAGCGTACCTAAGCTTACTATTACCAGCTGACTTCTGGCCTTGACACGATCTGGCGCAGATCTTAAGTTAGAAAATCAGACAAGCGTAACTGATTCGCAACGCCAAGTAAGCCATCCGCAATCCGATTAAACATTTCCTAGACAGTAACACAGAGGTACTATTAAATTATCGAAAACTATTACACGTCAATTTAATATGATAGGAATAGGTCAATGCGTATCATCAAACGTGACAATCTAGCCAAAATAGATTAGGGTCATTATTAGTCCGTACGTTCTTGGGTATGGCGTAGTAGTAGCTGGATAGATGCCTATAAATATAGTATAAGGAAAATGAAATACGTTTCTTTTCAGGCCGTACCAAGTGTATCCTCACCGTTGGTCAGGGCATAAATCACGTTGTATTATCGCAATAAGAAATTCCCTGTCCCATATGTTAAATGTCATCGCTCGCACGTATATATAGGTACCTACGGTCAGCGGCGTACGTGCGTGGAAGCATATAACAGGAATGTGTATAATAGTTATTTATGTCCACGTAGGTATCCACGGGAAGAATATTGCAGTATGGCGTATCAGGGGATTGGCCGATACATCGATCCCACTTTCTATGAGACGCGAGTCGCGAGATTTATCGTTGACGTGTTCATAATGTCGCGCAGTACAAGGGTGGGCTTGATCGTATGGGTTTGTTCGTGGAAAAGTGTCGTAATAACAGTATTGCGATGGGACGTAATTTTTGTCATTGTTGCGAAACGCGAAAAAATGGGTTTACCATGAGTCGAGGAGATAATGAGGATTTCGGGGAGATTATGTAGGATTTTGAAATCTTTATGGTGATAAATTGCGGCGAGATGTCGTAGGTCGATTTTTTTTTGTTATGCGGACCTTTTGACTCGTTTATTGTCAATGCTGGATACGTTTGTATGGTTCCTGGGGTCTTTTTTGTTTTATGGATTTTTGCCATTCGACTTTTAGAGTATCATCCTCTGTCTGTGTTACTGTAGTCTTGCTGGAGTGACTACGTTCGTACGCGGTGCACTACTTGAGAAATGCACTTTTGCAGTTTTTGATCAGCTTGAGGATATCGACTTTACGTGAAAGACTGGTCTCTTTTGGTCTTCGCGAGAGTTTCAAAGAGATTCCTTAGGCAAGTCCACTTGGTTTCACGTAACGTGACAGGGGTTGGTTGACGTGAAAAAATGTTTTGTATATAGGGGTAGGTGGGGTAAGACGAGACTTGAGGAAAATGATGCTGTCGGAGTAATTGTAAAAAAAATATATATCACTGGTGCTCCACCTTCAACTAATTTTATGATTACCCCATCTTGCACTATCAGGGCCATTTAAACCTATCTAGCCCCTATTAGACTTATCTTTTTTATCTACCAACGAAAAATGCAAATCAGTAAGGGCGTTTTCAAGATACACGTGGGTTTTGTAAGTTTCTAAAAAAATCTGTGTATACGTCGTCGGCTTGCGTACTACAATATTTTTAAAAGTAGTTATTAACCGTTTTGTCGATGACTTTAATACGCGACCAGATGAACTGTCAAACCTTTTGAGACGTGCTAGTATATTTCTTTTTTAAGTAAAAAGTCCGTAATATTTTCCAAGAAAAGTCTGTCGACGAGTTTCCACGTAAATCATACGTCACGTGTATCTTTAATCTCGATCGATTTACTGGGATACTAATTTTCTTGTTTCGCGAAGACGTATTTTCTAAAAGCATTGCTCTCCTCGATACTTACGGAGTCTCGGTCGATATCGGCCTTTCTCGGTTGAAGTGCATTGAAAAACATGACAAATTCGCGAGAAAATATTATACCTTACTGTACCACGCTGGGCAAAGCTTTCTACCCTGCTCACATCGATTTATACCCACGTACTTTGTTCGAGCATGGAAATTTACCTTCTCTACAATGCTACGTTGCTCTTTCCCAGGAACGACCTTCCTTCCTACTACCTGTCTATCTATATAGGCTGGATATATATATATATCCACTTAAACACATTGAAACGTCTGAACTCCTTGATTACCGAGATCAGAGTTTAAATTGATGCTAGTGTTTGCGGAGTCGTTACCAACGTGCAAGCGTTACTCATGGAATTGATCAGGAATTGCACTGCTTCTACGTTGCTCCGGTTACCTTCGGTTCAGATACTTCTTTCTTTTTTTTTTGAAAAAAAAAAGGAGAAAAAACGTCGTTTGGATTGTATAATATCATTCAGAGAGATAAGAATGCAAAATTTTTGACAGACCTAAAACGATCGATATTATTGAAAATTTGACATTTTATTGTCACTGATGCATACACTGCATCTATATATGTAGTTTGTGGACTGATGGGCGAAAGGCACGTACCAAACAGGTGCTGCTCATTTTTCGTAGCTTTGAAACTTCGGTGCTTAAGCGAAAAATTTATTGAATGTCTTACGGCAAAATGATCCCTTAGTAAAGAAAATCCATGGTATTGTTAAAGTGTCGTGTATCGAAAATATCTCGAAATTCTGTCACCGCTTTTCAGACGATGCCGATTGGTTGTCTCTAACGCCATTCGATGCGTGTGAATTTGACGCTTGGTTTGCGCGTTTACAGTCAATATGGCAGATTGCGGCTATTTCTTGGACTATAATATGACAACGAGGAGGTTTCACATAAGAAACGGATGTTTCTGGGGAGTGCTAACAATTACCAAGAATCTGAAAAAAAGATATTGAGAAATATCGATTTTTAACAACTACGGGTGCAGGATTCGGAACTTGTTCTTCGGCCATAACTCGAGAACCTAGCGCAAAAAACTGGATAGTTCTGAAGAGTGCTCACGATTTCCAATAAACTGAAAAAAAATCAATGGAATTGATGCATTTTTGGCATATGGGGAGGCAGAATCCGAAGCTCGTTTTTTGGCCATAACTCGCGAACGGGTAGGCCTAGCGCAAAAAAAAACCGGTGCGTTCTGGGGAGTGCTAACGATTTCCAACAATCTCTTTAGTGTAATATCCATGTCCGAATTAATGTACCACATATGGAAAATATCCCGAAATTCTGTCAACATTTTTGGCGATGCAAATTAGTTGTCGCTATAGCCGCTCGATGTCTGTAATTTTACCGCTTGGTGTGCGCGTTCGCGACATGCAGTCAATTCGACAGATTGTAGTTACATTAAAAATGTAAAAACATGAAATAAGTTTTGAATCGTTTATGGGAAGTCGGATAGGCGCTCGCGCAGCGCGCGTAATAGGCCTCTAGTTTTATATAGAACATCCGCGTGACACGCGTTGACGTTATTCCACAAAATCGTAAGAACGCTTACGAATTATTACCACGCATTTTCAAATTCCTGAAATGCTCTAAGAAAAGTCAAAAATTAATCCCGTTAAACGATTTCCAGTATCTCCCACAGTCTCAAGCGGTTAAATGAAACATAAAAAATGTCTCTAACCAATAGAAACGCAGTAGGATCGTAAGAAAATATTTTTCATGATTCATCCAATTGTTCATTATTATTATTTCAAATATTCTCCTCTCATCCCACCAACGTATATCCGTTCAAGTTGGACTATAATTTTCCGCGTTCGTTTCTTAAGGTTCAACGATCCACGCGCATAGGTACATCCGTACATATACTATACACGAAACTCGAACTTAAATTAAGTTTAATTAGCGAGCTAACTCCCGGAATTTCCGTTGCGTGATGCCTGCAGAGCTATAGGTGAAAGGTATTAAGGCTTGCCATGCAGTGAGTAGCATGTCGACGGTGAGTAATGCACTCGGTTAAATTTACTATTCGGAAATAAGTTGAGCCGTCGGGTCCACCTTTCACATAGAGCCGTCGGAGTTAACTCGTTTCCCAGCAAAAACGCTCAGCTGGGTATTATCAAAGTTGCCACAGGCACGCCTCTCTCGGTAGCTACCGGTACTACTATTTCGTTGGCTATCCCTATTGCCGTAGTTGGCTTTTCTACGAAAGTATCACGAGTGTCAGCCATTACTTCCCGTTGCGTCGAAGCTACTTCGGGCTTTACTCCCAAAGCAATTAACTTTCGCCACTCGAGCATTCCGCTAAACACCCCTTGCGTCCCGTTATAGAGCGCGAGAACGATAGAACCGCATGGACAGCCTTCAGAACGCGAAGAATTACATTTTATACGTTGAAAGGTATGGGGCTGTGGTAGGATTGCGGCTTTAATGAAAATACCTGCCGACAGGTGTACCTTTGAACCAGCTGGTGTATATATATATATGTTACACTGACAAAATAGCATTGTAAAATTTTCCAAGGAAATTCTTGGCTTCGTATGCAATCGGCTTGACGTAGATTTTTCCACTTTGAACAATTTCATTGTGCATCAGTCTGCGTCTGTCTTCCACTGCGGAAGCTGGTAATCTTCAAGTGTGACGGATCCAGGAAGTTAGCCAGTGTAGTTAAATAGCGCTGAAACCATTCGCTCTTTACGGGCTATCGAGGACGACGGCGTTTTACTCGGTCGTAAGCCAACTTTGCCGTCCATCGGATAAAAGCTGTTAAGTAAATTGAAAGTATTTTATAACGCGACTCGAAGGGATCATAGGAATTTCTTCGTTTTAAGATTGCCTTTATAACTATGTAACTGCGAGTGCATTCGCCTGGTCTGCTTTATGCGGTAATGCTAGGCGAAATGCCGTGCTAGGAGGTATGCAAAGAATTGAATATTCAATTCGTGGACAGGAGTAGTGGTCAGGGTCTATATACGTTTGGGCTTTACGGCATGGACGTGTGTGTCAAATGTTACAGTGAATTTTCGCGAATTTCCGCAAACCTCAAAACTACGGTACGAATTGCGTAACAGTGGTGAGAGATTGAAACGAACGATAAGAATGAACAATTTTGCACTGGTTGATATATGACTATCGGCTGTTTGAAAAGTGGAAGAATTTCAGTAAAGAATTATTCGAATATTTAAAATCCGATATTTTCGTTATTACGTTAATCCGACAAAAATATTTTTAGCAGAATTACATCTGCTATTCGCGAAAATAGCCATACTGTTGGCGAGCTCGCGTAGGGCGTACACGCTACAGGGATAACCCTGTACGCTGAAAACAGAACGAGTTATCAGTTGGCTGTAAAAAGTTGCACTATGAAAATTTTTACATTGAAATAATTAAAAACCGTGAACTTTGATTCATCGTTATTTCTATTTTCTACCGGTTGCAAAAATATTGACAATACGTAGAATGACCGATACACGCGTTGTAGCATACACGTATTCCACATCCCATTGTTGATCGATAAGCCGTACTCTGCAAATTTACATATCGAAATACTATTGTACGTGCACGTTCCGAGAATGGGAGAGCAAGAGAGTGAGAGAATGTGAATAAAAAGGAGGCGGGAGTTAAAGGGACGTTGGAATTTCCTTCGCGTACCACTTTTACGAAGTCCTGCTCGTGAGCGTCCTTAGTGGGGAAAAATTTTCGCGAAATTTTTCTTTTACGAGTGCTAACCATATGGAGTTAGATACCATCTAGATATACTTACCGACCTATCTACTTGTTAGATGCTTCTAGAATATCAATATTCAAAATGTGGTTAGACGGTTTGCGGACGCTACCTTCCTTCGTTTGCATTATACATTGTCCGCCGGAGTAACTCTATCCGAAATTCTCTCTTGGATGTCCCAAGGTGGACATCCAAAGTTATATCAGTTACACCTTTTCTACTGCACCGGACACCCACGTTCATTATAGAGGAAAAATAACGGAAGGACTATAGTATAAACGAAGGAGAACTTTGTACGGTAAAAGTACCAACAGAATATTAATGTTCAAAGAAAATTACATTTGGTTTAATTCAAAACTTCGTCAGGTACGGCGAAGGGCGATGGAGAGTGAGAGGAGGGGAGATATCTGCTATATTAAAAAAAATGAATTCCTTGATATATCATTCTGTATAGGAAAATATTGATGTTATACAAAAGAGCTAAGTATATATTTATATACATGGCTATTCAGGAATATTGCACTATATTGAAGTTAGCCCGTCCATTTGATTTGTACGGTAGAACCACCTTCACCTGATGCAATATTCCTGAATAACCCTGTATATATTCAATGATTCGGTTTGGATAATGAAATAGTTGAAAGGCTTTTCATTTGCGTTACGTCTGAACCTTCAGTGGATTCTCTACTAGCGATAAGTATACTGTGGTGTATACATGACGAATGTGATTCGAGTAATGAGATTCCACGCATTCGGTATACTATTTGACATTTACATATTTTTGGTTATACATTTCTGATAGTAGCGCACGATATCCCCCATATCGTTGGTATCACTTTGAAAAGCATGGCGCATTCACAGCGACGCATCGCTGAAAAATTGCGCTGGATTTGTAGGAACAAAGATTGTTATCCGATTACACTGGACCACTGGAGGGATTACGTAAGCTAACCAGTGAACCGATGTTCCGCAGTAATATTCATGCCGAATCGATAGACACTGGACTTTGAAAGAAAATTATTTTGACGCTCTGACAAAATCAACTAGCCTCTATGTTATACTGAAGATTAAGGGTCGCAGTTGCGTGTTCGTAGAATGGACGCTGGTGGTAAGTATCCATTATATACAGTTATCTATCCTATCTGCCTACAAAACCACATACCTATACCCAGCCCTACCCCTGAGCTGGCAAAGTCGCGTCAGCCACTTGGGTGGCTCATGGCTCATGGCTGCTGCACGTAGGAGTAGCATTATTCTCAGTGACGTAACGGGATAGAATGTCGCGTGCATAATACCCAGGACGCCATCGCACCTGCTAATACATTATACGTATATATGACGGCGGATCTCACCCTCAGGCTTTCGTATACAATACATTATTTAAATGGAGTATATGCGTGGGCTTGCTTTTGCGTTTATACGTGGACGAGATGCGGCCCTGTTCAAGAATTATTGTAGTCACGGTTATACGCGTATGTTGATATACGACCATATAGAATTTAGTGTTGCAATTCTCTGGTATTCTCTAAATAGTCTACCGGCAGCATTGGAGGCTGGATGCCCGTGAGAGCTAGAGCTTTGTATTTACTTGGGAAGGAGGTAGAAGAGGTGGGGAGGGAAGGGGGGAGTGGAGAAGTAAAAGAGGAAGTGGAAGTGCAATGGCAGCAGTAAAAGAGGAGCGTCACTGGCAGACTCGGGGATGTCATCCGGGCAGACTGCAGGAACGTAGTACGTTTCAAGTGGCATAAGTAAAATGACAAAAACAAAGTGAACGAAGCCATTTTCGACTCTAACAGTGCGAATCGAAGCGATACACCAATCCAGTTGTACCGGAAGTACTCACTCCGCAAGGTTTCATTTGCTGCGTCTCAGGGTATCTCGCGCCATTGGAAATTGCCCAAGAGAACCGTCCACTCGATTGCTGTTTCTTCGTTTCCTTTTTTTTTCTTTCCTTCTTTTAACTGCTTCTCTAAAAGGTACTTCGCGGTGACAGTTACTATTGGATTTTCTGCAAAACTTTACTCTTTTTTTTCTTTTATACACTGTCAGTTAACTTCCGTTATTATGGTAGCCCCGGTACGGTAGCCTTTGGTGTTGTTTTCGACGTAACGGAATGCTGTACTTAAATGCGATATTGTACCGTACAATTAGGTATTTACGAACTGATGGACTGAGCTTAATCAAAGGTTACTTTCTGATGAACACGAAACCAGTTACTCTTACGTATCACAAGACAATTAGCGAAATCGAAATGAATCCTGAATTCAGGATGGTTGATTTCGTATTTGCGATAAGGATTCCCACAAAGCAATTCTCGTTTCAGTAGTCTTCATTCGGCGACACGGCAATGCTTTTGCGATACACCAAAGGTACTCTTCCGATCGTTCAAAGAACTTCGACTGGTCGGAGCACCACGTGAAAGGAAAGTAATCACCCTGGCCATCGCAAGAGAAACGTTCCATTCGCAAACGTCTCATCACGCGTTATTCGACGCAACGTTTTATCTAAAAAGCCACAAAACTGGGTATTACGTCGCTTTGACGTGGTATTTGGCGTAGGAAAAATCATTAGCAATGTATGCCAATGTACGATCAAAGAGAAAATAATAGTCGAACGACAGAAGTTTATGCGAGGAGAACGAAGAAGAAAAGAGAACGAAGAAGAAGAAGAAGAAAGTAAAGAAACAGCAGGACGAAGAGGGTCTCCCATACTATTTCGATCGAGGACCGGCTATGGCACGGGGTTTTAGGACCTAATAACTGGAATTGGAGATCGGCTCCTGGCAGCTCACCTCCATTTCAAGAGCTGCGATACGGGAACGAGGTTATGTTAGCTTGCCTTAGCCCCAAACCCCATTGCCGTCGTTCTCTTCCTCAACGACATCGAAACCCACTGGATTCTCCGTCCCTCTACCAAGCGAGAGACCACCCTCTCGTTTTTATCCAGCATGGACCAAATACTTCTTCGACGCTAAACAATCTCGGATATACGGTCTCACGATCCTATTCGTACGAGGACCAATCCAACTTCTTCGTTTTGTCCGAACTTTTTACCGTCGTTCAAGATGCACTTTTACTCGAGTAGTGGCCTTTTCCTGCCTTTGTCAGACCTAACCTAAACTTTTACCTGACCCTGTTTTTTCTCATCTTATTTTTTTCCAACCCCAATATCACTTCGCAGGTACCCGACCGGGAATCTGTTTCCGGTGGAAAAATAGGACTGACACTCCCTTGCCGTGATTTTGTCTTGGGGATCAAAATTGGTTAACGATATTTATCTGGGCGTGAAAGACACGGCGTCGAAATGGTCCTATATCGCGATGGCGACCAATAAGATAGTACTACCTTACGGAACGGCTTAGTTATCGTAGCGTACAGCAGATGTCTCTGTATGGATCTTAAGATGGTACAGAGAAGTAGTAGAGAGCCACCAGGAAAACCAGCTGAATACGGCCGATACTGCTTGCCGGGCTGGAAGTGCTGTAGGGGCGAGCTTACATTCTTACGGCACGTTAAGTCTTCAATGGCTACGGTACTTTAATACGTATGTATACCTACGTACTACCCTACATGGTAGCTAGAGAAAACTAGTCCCGTTGAGAAAAGTAATACTTGTAGCTTCTGCTTGCGTCACCAATTTTTCGTGTGGTTTGTTACGTCTTGGAAAAGCTGCTTTCACGTTTCGAAAGCTGATAGGATATTTTTCATAGCATAATTTGTAATTTAATATATATAGCTATACGAAGTGTAGACAAAAACTCTTATTGCACCGACCGAAGTTAGCTGGTTGAATTTACAGGTTTTTTTGTTGTTGTAATTTCTAGGATTTTTCCGGGCGGAAAAATCTTCAATTGAAACGTCGGCAATCCTCGGATTCAACGATCCCTGGAGCATGCACGAATGCTCGGGGTCTAGATTTTAATAATGTGAGATATGACTGACGGAGTGTGGTGCACGTAACACTCAAGGAGCCACTCTGATATGAGCTCATCCTTTCTCACCCACCTACATCCTCCTCATCTTCATCCTCATCCTGGTCCTCATCTACGAACCCTACCTTCGAGTTAGGCTGCAGGGTTCCCGGGAAATGGGCAAAGATAAAAAGGATTCCGCATTTTTCAAATTTTTACTCCTCCCGGCTGAACTCGGTTGTATTTTTTTTTTTCAACCGCAGTCGTTTTTTCATATTTCATATCATCTATATTTACTCTGCACTTACGCTTATGGAACGGATGACTGGCGGAAACGAATGCAAGTACTTTAGGAATTTAAATATCCGGATTTCACTATTTTTTTTCCATTTTCTTGCATCCCTATTTTTCACAATTGAGTAGCATTGTCGCCGACGCGTAGTATCGCCACATACGTATATATATATAAAATATACATATTGTACACATACTATGTATATACATACAGTTATACACGTACGCGCTTAAAAGTCGAGCTTGATGCATCTCCGACGCGGCTGCAGTAAATGGCAGTGAAGTAAAACGAAAAAAAAAAAAGGGAGAGAGTCAACAACCAAACGGAAGTAGAAAAAAAGTAGAATGCAAAAAATGATGAAAATAAACGGTCGCTAGAGAAAATTTGCCAGAGGTATTGCCGACGGAATTTGCGAGCTTCCACGTTTATATATATATACACACATACACATAGATATACGCCCTTATAGTTGTCACGGCATAAGCTCGCACAAATCGAGCAGCAACAAACGAGATTTCGATCATTTTTAATTCTTACTCAACCAGACGATACTTTTTCACATTTGCATCTTGGCGACCTGAAACTTGTAGGCAGATACTAAAAAAAAAGGACGTGCATCGGCTTACCTTGTGCCTACGTTATTTTCTATTTTTCCTTTGTCTCTATCCAAAAGATCTTCTGCTGAGAATGGAATTAATTGACGATTCCACAACAGCTCCGTGACGCGTCTAGCACAAGGCGCACTGCGCATGCGCGTTCCGTTTAGCCAATGAAGTATTACGGCGCTGCCAACGAAACCCTCATAAATTTCGAGAAGCATCAAGCTATAAATTGAAAAATACAGTGCAGTATACTCCCAAGTAACTCCGCGTGTACTACGGGTGCAAGTGCATAAAGCTGAATAGGTTCGATATCTTTACGAAGGTAAAGAAGTCGTACAGTTTCGATTCAACTCGAAAGAAAGTCTTTTCCCTCGAAGTTCACCCACGAATGTAAGTCCCCAATGAGATTAAGCCAAGTAGCAATATTTAAAGTTGCATTTTGTAGTGTCACTTTGGTACGCGTGATAATCGCTCGGACAAATATAGGGAAAGGTCGTAGTTACATAATCCAGCCCTACTCCGTACAGACACCCTAAAAAGGTCGTGTCCTTAGCTTCCATGAGATCTAACGTAACGCAGCGACGTATATGCTTCGTAACTCGTAGAGTCCAACAGATTTGTTTGATCGGTTGCCATTATTTAGGCTCCTTTGTAAGACGAACAGTTACGTCATTTTGACAAGATGCCGGGGTACGTTTTCGTCAAACAACGTTACAGTTCCTTCCTTCCTTTCCTTATGGCTGTATCCCCAATGGGGGACATGTGCCAGAAGGTTACAGTTACATGATCGTATTCCAAACCCATGGACGCGTGCCTCGAACTACGATTCGAAATGTTAGAAAGAAATTGAAAAAAAAATAAAAGTTTTTTTTACTGTTTCGCATCTCTAAGGCATCATAGAAAAGGGATCGAAAATCGATCCACGCAATTACTTTGGGCATCGGCCTTGGCTTCCATTACTTTACATGGCTGCCGGCAAGCACATCCCAGAGTACTCGTATGGAATTGCCACATTTCTTTAGCTGGGATCGATCAACCAATAGTAAGCTCATAAAAGTCGAACCCGGGCCGCTAGCAAATTTCTTCATTGCATGCACTGTAGATGGGGGAGAGGGGTTTATGGTCGAATTCAAATAGCACACACCCCAGCGGGTTTCGAATCGCTCGAGTACGTAGTATATGGTATACAATTTCACATTACGTGATGAATACCGTGCCCCATGAACATTTTAAATTCGCGAATTTCCTTCGGTTACCCTTGTACGACCTTTTAATGAAAGTGCAACGTTTGTCTTACGTCACGTAGACGTTTTACGGCTTGGCAAATCTCCTCGTATATGTGTGTGTGTGTATATATATAAATTTACAATAGGAAAGCATGTAAAACTGCACGGTAAGCACGTCACGTCTTTGCTATGACTGACAATCATATTGTATTATGAGATAGAACCAGGAGGATTCTTTCTTATATATGGTTTCCTTTATTGCGTCATAGGAACGGATCTTTTACGATTTTCGCTCTCGTTCAATTCGTTCGTTTAAAGTACACGAGGATTATCCCAGTATCCAAGTGAAATAAAAGTCCATCTCCAATAACCACGTCCACGGAAAGTGATATGCTGTCCGAAAAATGAAAGCCGTGACATACACGAACGTCATACGTCGATCACGGCGTTTCGTTGCGTCATTCTCTACAGCACAGTATATGTATTGTACGCAATGCTTGTGTACAAAAAAAACCCGTCCATGTTCCAACAGTGAAATTCATTGGCAAAAGTTTTTTTTGGCGAACCATTCACATTTTTTGAAATTTCACGGACGTGCGTCGAATGCCGTGCAGTTTTTGAGGCGCGTGGAGAGTCTGGCATTGCGGATGCTACTTGCATACGAAAAAGACGTTTGCAAAACGAGCGAAATAAAATGTGGATACCTCGTAGCATATAAACCGAGAACGATCCTCTTTCACGTCTTACGTTTCTTGGGAGAGAAAGACGTAATACGTAATCCTGAGAAAAGTGAGACTGCCCGCCCATACCTTATACCCTCTTTCGCTTTTATTTGGGATTCTACGAACTTTTCTTACTTCGTATTATAAGTGCCCCCTGGAGCTTTCGCGTGCATACATTAAACGTAATTTAATTAAAAACTTGATATTCGTGCGGGAGTCATGCAGCCAGAAAGCTTTCGGTTCACTAATATGGATGGTCCATTTGTGTTGGGGATTTTGCCGCGCGACAGCCTCC
This sequence comes from Pachycephus smyrnensis, assembly GCA_030142225.1. NCBI lineage: Eukaryota > Metazoa > Arthropoda > Insecta > Hymenoptera > Cephidae > Pachycephus > Pachycephus smyrnensis. The sequence goes on along the minus strand of JARQST010000549.1, from coordinate 73,793 downwards.
AAAGGGATTTACGTAGAAAAATGTCTAGTGAAAATTCGTAGTTGACGTGTAATATGATCAGGACTTGTGCAACATAAAAACGTAATGGAGATTTAAAAAAAAGGGCGAGGGGGGGAAAGAGAGATAGAGAAAAAACGCGTCTATTTGCAAGGAATAGCGAATAAGAGAAAACGAAAGCATCGTTGTGCTATTATTCGTTTCATGGCAACGCACCGTAATATGCGTTTTCGGGTAAAAGTAAAAAAAATCGGCATCGCGAGCCGGAAAACCGTCGGTGTTGACTTTATTTTGTTTCACAAGCTCGTTCGTTTGTTCGTACCGTAGGTTCCCCGGTAAACAACATGCAAATTCGACGAGCGGTCATCGTACAGCTTTACAGGGAAATATTGCAAATACAGTCCGTAAACAAGGACTGATCTCGCGAACTTATTTGCACAAAATTTTCCGCCATCTCGTTTCGTTCAGAGTCTGATGTACTTTGGAGCCTTGATTTTATTTATTTTTCGTCGCTGTATGTGCCTAGAAATTGATACGGCTACCTAGTGACGTAATGACTGCACTCGGACCGTCATTAAGGCTGTTCGTATATTGCGACAGAACAATATTATACACAGATAAATTCATCTTAAAGGTACCAACCGAAGTTGGCTTTACATCAAAAATCAAATCTATGAACCAACTTCGGGTAGTACGTTTTAGAATGTGAATATTTCTATAAAAAATATACTATAAACGTGAAAAGATCTTTTCTAAGTCTAGTTCAAAAGATCCTTTCATCTGCTTTCGTCTCTCTGACGGAAACAAGGTCTCGTAGATTCGCCCAGCAATTCTTCCGGTTGGGGTATCGAGAACGACGTTCCTTTAGCGATCTCGGCTAAGATCACGGAGCTAACCGAGTCGCTGATAAGTTCGATGGCACGGATGCTCCGTAAGGGAGGGTCGTATAAGGGTGACTCGCGCGATAAGAAAGGAAGAGCCTGTGACACGAAGACACCAATAGAAAATAATGAAAATGCGAAAAGACACCGATCGAACGGTTAGTACCGACACAGAATAAAATCCCTATAGGGAATCAGAAGCGACACTCCTTTGATTTTCTGTCGCCAACGGCCGCCATATTGAAA
>JARQST010000549.1:51318-72569 GCA_030142225.1 Pachycephus smyrnensis | reverse complement strand
GCGCGACCGACAAAATTTCAATGGAGCCGACAGAGAGTGTCGCTTCTGATTCCCTATAGGGATTTTATTCTGTGGTACCGATTTCATGCAGTAATAAAGCCTAGGCCAAAGGAGGCTGTCGTGCCAAGCCCAACTGCTTTCCGTCGAAGTGGCTTGTGCCAGCCGGAGCTTCGTGTCGTCTCAGTGTAGTAATAAACTCCCTGAACGATTCAGGGGCTCTCAATTTTTCCATTTAGCTAAGATCCAGTTCAAGTTATTTAACACGTTCCGTGCCGGATAATTTTTTTGGTTAGTTTCCATGAAGGCAGCGTGGGACGTATACGCCCCACACGGCACGGAACGTGTTAAGGAAACACATTTTTTGGCGCACTTTGAACGAAAGTCGAGGAACTTAACGAAAGTAAAAATGAATTCAACGTAACATCCACATTGAAATCTATGGTTATTGCGAGTAATTGACGATCGAATTAAATAAGTTTCTTACCTCACGTACGAGAGAACCGTAAGGTAAATTTCGGCTGAAAATTTCGCAATGTGCAAAATTAGTATTTTCTTGTATACATACAAAAAGCACGGTACAGTCAAGGGATATGAGTGAGAATCACGGTACTAGTCACGAAGTGGTACGTACTGGGTATCGAATGACTGCTCTTGCACGAAAATGTTTTATTGGGCAGTCACTACTGTTATACTGTGAAATGGGAATGTCCGTGTGCACCTGTTCTGAAATGCACGCGCCTCCCGATAACGCGAACGGCACGTTGCCGTATTTGCACGTGGGCAAAATTGAAACTGGCACATTGGTTCACGGCATTGATTACGAATATCTGTCTATTTTTTCGCATTTCTAGATACCAATCGGAAGCTTGTGCTTTTGCGATTTATCGCTTGATACCAGCGAACGATACCGCCAATAATAATGATTGGTCGTTCGATTCGATAAAAATGGCAGTGTTGCGTTCTCGCAAAAATCATCAAACGATTGCTCGGAAACGATATTATCCGGCTCGAGGTGGTAACGTAGACAAATTTTTGAATTGTAATAATGTTGCATAAAAAAATTGTATTCGCTATTTTTAGTAGGCCGTAAAAAAGATTGAGAATTGTCGTGCCGTCTTGAATGATACGTCTTATGGGAACGTGAGAGAGTTTACACGCCCTTAGCCGAAAATTTATTTCTGAGATGGTCCTCGACGCGGAGAGTATGGTAACAACGAGCAATCTCATCTACGTCATTTCTAGTTCCTGCGCGCGACGTCAAAATGCCACTCATGCTAAGTAACGCTGCCGCGCGCTTACGTCTCACGAGACATAGACGTACGTCTATATACCTTTAACTCATGTACCTATACTCTATGTATATGCACGACTTACATATATTCTGTCTCACGTTCGACTACGTATATTATATGCTCTGTGCTCGGAGAACTTAACGCCTCTCTATCGGTGATTTACCTGTTTGCGATTATTCTGAGCACGGTTGCACTCATATTTCATATGTATACGGAAAACGGGTACTTTATTGTAATGACGGTAGATCGTTATTAGAATATTTTAGCGTAAATTGTAACATTATGCAAGCATTTGATCTTCAGTCGGTCTTAGCATTGTCACCATTCATTTTGAATTATCTGTTCAAAGAATCTGATGTTGTCTTTCTCTAACAAGCCCTTACCCAATCACTCTATCACTTAGGTATGATAGCTACAGTGCCCGTATGAGTAAATTTCCTTTTTTCTCTCTCTCTCTCATTCTCGACTGCCTCACAATTATTTTAATGCTTTGACGAAAAGGTAAAGACCCTTGGAGTTCTGACTGCTAATTAGTTTCTCAAGTAGCGTGAACATCAAATCAACCGTAAATCAACGTTTCTGCGTCTGAAGTCTCTAAAAATTTATTAAAGGAGCCGGAACGCTCTCCGCGAAGATTCACAGGAATTTCATAATTGTCTTTGTGATATTTTGTCAGGTTTTTCGAATATTTTTCGCGCAATCGGCAAACGACGAATAACACGGAGACTGAGGTGTAACGGGTTTGCCAATCTGAGAACAATAAAGTTGAGTGGCAATCGAGAAACACTGTCTTTACATTGACATCCTTTTTTTCTTGACTACCCACTTATCTCGGAGGCTATATACCCTGTACATATACATATTTTCTTTTTTCTCTCACCTCCTCTTGTCTTCCTGTTGGATAGAGCAAGGCGAAGATTCATTTCGTATTTATTAAATTTCATAAAGCATCTCTGCAGACAACGGGTGTATTTTCCATTTTCTCATCAGACGAAGCCGGGACCACGTTGGGATGTCGCACGGAATGAGGATGAGGAAAATGGAAGTGGCGGTAGAAAAGTACCAAGAAGAGTCGGTTATTTTCCGAGTGACAGAGAGACAAAGGTCTTCCGGCAGAGAGAGAGAGCGAGAGTGAGAACAAGAGATGAGAGAGCAAACGTGTTACCTGCCATAGGCCACAGGCATATTTTGCATTTTTCTTATTTTCATTTCGCACTACATTCCAATGTATATGGCTGCAAGAATATCTATTGATCGATGGAAAATGTCACGGAGTGCAAAAGCATTTGTATCTAGTGTTCGAGAAGATTGTGAAAATCCTCAGAAAAAAAAGTGTATAAGAAATTAATTAATCATCCCTAACGGATCTAAAGATTAGAAGGAAAAAAAAACGGACCTCTGAAATGACAAGTAGTAACATATCTACCACCCATTCCGAACAAATGCTTAAGAAAAAATTCATCCCAGTCCCTAGTGACATCTATTCTCACAAGTAAGTCCCGCGCGATTGGCACTACTGAGATTGTACATTTCAAATTGAAGGATTTAACGTTCCTACTAGACGATGTGCATACGTTGCCGAAACACGTCCGTTACGACGGGAACAATGTTATTTACTCATTACAGCCGTAGGTATCGAGAAGTTCTAGCATTCTCCTGGGAACAAGTTAGTTAGTTAGTTAGCTAGCTTGTTTAGCTAGTTGGTAGGCTTGAAAATATTTAGTCAAAGATCACACGTACAGTTCTTGCGAATCATCGTAAGTCTCTGGTGGGCTCGGTAACTCAAAATTTAACCACCAGGTGGAACTAAGGTATTGTAGATTGTTGCGTAAAATGTGAAATACGTAAAGCGAAGGAAGCGTTATTGCCAGTGACAAATAGTTCACAAATCCGTGTTATCGGAGACAACATGGTACGGAGTTTCGTCACAGACCTCGACAAAGTTTCGTGGCTTGCGACGGCCTAACTCGTAGCTCAGCTCGCTTTCCTCTATACCTACCCGTCTCAAGCCTCGACGTTCCAGTAAGGATTTGTACGCTTTTAGCAGTAATCCCACCCATCTACTGCCAACCCCTACAATTCTGAATCAGTGCTGAACCCGCGACGACCCCGTGACGATCCCGCGAGACAGACTCGCGAGAGCTACTACCTCTAATACCTACCTACCCTTCTACCTATAAACCCTAGTGGCTCCGTCTAGAACACACGGATTAGTAAAACTCGGTATTATACTATGCTTTAATTAAATTTCGTACTTCCGTTATAAATCGTTTAGCTGGATGGATACGTTTTGAGATAGTATACAGACACTGGAGGGGGGTTAATTTTTTATGGGAAAAAGGTAAAGAAAGGTGGTTTGGGATGATTCTTAAAATTTTTCAAACAACCGTTGCTACGAGTATACCTAAGGAAAGATACAATTTTCAATGTAATAGCTTGTGGAGTGAGTGTAGCATAGGAACGAACCGTTGGTATTAATGGCGTCGCAAGTACCATCGTTTCAGACAATATCCAGAGGAACAAATTCTTTCTCTCGATATACAGAGGAGCGTGAGAGAGAGAGAGAGAGAGGTAGGAAAAAAAGAACTGGGACCATGGGACCGACTGATGGTCCCTGATGAGCGGTATTCGCTTCCACCACGTCGAACAAAGCTTCTACCTAACCGGAAACGATGTAACGTCGTTATCCTCGCTGAATTTCTCCTCGCCCTACTCCGTATTATCTATCTCACCAGGTATACTAAGATTCCCGTTGAATCATAATAAGAAGAAGAATCGTTACGACGATTTCTTTACCTGAAAATATCACGAGATTCGCATCCCCTTGTGGTAACAAAAATCCATGATATCTGTAAAGTGTCGTGTATCGAAAATACCTCGAAATTCTGTCACCTTTTTTCCGCGATGCCGATTGGTCGTCTCTGTCGTCATTCGATGCGTGCGAATTTGCCGCTTGGTGTGCGCGTTCACGGCATGCAATTAATTTGACAGATTGCAGTTACTTTAGAAATGTTAAGATATCAAATAATTTTTTAATCGTTCGTAAGATGATGGTGCGGCACGTGCAGCGCGCAATAGGCCTCTAGTAGTTTATAATACACATGTCGCATTGTCGAGACGACGTATTCATGTAAACGCGATTCTGCGTTATTTGCTCTGTTTCAATATTGCTACTTGAAGTCGGATGCTTTTGAATTAAGATCAAAGATAAGTGAGTCTAATGGAAAGTTGAATAGTTAACCTTGAATCCCGGTGGCTTTTACCATTTCCATGCGACCAATTCTTATTTCAAGTTTAGCAGTGTAGTAATAATATATAATAACTCTGACAGGAAACGATGCCATTCCGAGTAAGTACTTTATCAGAACAAAATGCTCGTTCTATCGAAATTTACGAGTCATTAGAGAGGCAAAGGACGAATGACAAGGGCCTTGGAATTTCACATGTTCGCTTGACTAGACTAATTGTTGGCGAAACATTGATTGCGAGTATCATCAGTGAAACGTAGCCATCTGTCGGTACGAATGTGAACCCGTGAATTTTAGAGAGGAGCCGTAAATAATGTCTCTAATTGCGACAATCGAGGCCTTACGGGTGAATGAATTTCCTAACAAGAGATCTTTTTTTTTTACTGTCACCTATCTTTTGTCCAATCTCTTCTCTTTCCTTTCTATTCTTTTTTTTTCCTTTTCTTTCCCCCTTCGCTTCAGCAGAAATTGTACGCGCTTGCGAGAGCGTAAAGAAGCGCTACGGATAATTATGACGCATCGATCGGATGGCAGGAACCATGACGAGTTCTAGAACCGGAAGTACTTACAGCGACAGTACCGGTAACAGCAGCTCGCAACCGGAACAGTGATTACGACGTTTTTACGGGCAACGGATCAAAACAATGAGAACATTCTCGACAAACGCTTCCTGCCGTTCCGGATCTCTTTTTCCTCCTCCTCCTCCATCTGCCGCTTCTTTTTGTTTTCTCCTACCTTTTTATTGTTCTCACGACGCGAATTCCAATTTCGTTAGATATATTCTACACTCGTACAGATCATGGCGACTTTCATCCGGGTTGATGCTTTAACGATTATTAGTTACGCTGGTGCTCTGACAACAGTATGTTCTCTGAAACTCGCATGCTTCGTTACCGTAATGTCGTCGTTATATCCACTAGGGAAGGGAAGGACTCTTTCCGTCATGTTTCATGCGTCGAATATACCGGGTGACTTCGGTCTCACTGACATTCTTTACTCTTTTGTTTTTTATCTTTCCGCCCACCCCTTTTACAAGGTTCATGCACGCTATCAAGATTCTTGTTTCATGGCTCATTTCGGTTACCTTTATCTTTACAATTATACCTTCGCACGTACAGGTATACAGTCAATATGATTCTGCACGGTAACGTTTGGGAAATACGTGTTCTACCAACCGGATGTATGAAAGTTCACTCAGACGGCTATGCGTACCCCAGGTCACATCAGCCAGTATATATCGTGCTGAATTATTGGAATTTTGTCCGGATTTGTTAAATTGGAAATTTTTCAGCTTTTTCACGTAACCGACATTATCAGTGGCAACGTATACTCTTGATATACATACATGAAACTTATGGTACAGCGAACTGACGCACGTGAAGATTGAATCAATTGAGTCTTATCTAACAAAAATTTTGTGCAATTATTTAACGCATAAATAATATCGCAATTTTTTCTCCCTTAAGCCTGTCTCACGTAGTACCCAGGTTACCAACTGTATTGTTCTTCATACATTCGTTCTTCTAAGGAGTTTCTTTTCGTCCCTTGTTTTTACATTTTTTTTGAGGATTCACCCTCCTTCACAATCATGGCTTCTCTCTTCTTTGATTTAACCCTTGAGATGCTTCGTATCCAAATATCCCTCGCAATACAAATCTTATGATTAATAGAAACACGCGTAACTTGTCATCCGAGTAACGTAGAAATACGTAAACGGTAAATTCGACTAATCACAAAACACCTAATCCTCGTTAGTTCAAATTTATAAAAAAAGCGCTTCATCCTCAGAAAGAGCATTCGATTTAAACCTAAAACTAACCTCCAATTTTTTATAGTTGTCACTCTAAAATTTATATATACAGTTAGCACACATGCGCCAAGTACATAATAAAAAATATTTTTTAATTTATTTATTATTTGAGATCTTACGACAACTTTCTAATCCGAATGCCACCTTTTGGATCTGACGACCTTGTACAGCGTTTCTATCAAGAGACATACGTAAGTCACTATCAATAAAGCTCTATTCACATACCATGATGGAGTTGTCGGCTGAAAGGCATTTTCTTTCTGTTTCAACTCAATTGATTCTGAAAGTATTTTACGTCACGAAGAACTTTCCGTAATGGTGATTGGTCGGGATCGTTACCGGTAGGCGTATTGTACGTGTACCAGTGTGTGTGTGTGTATATATATGCGTGTATATAAGCGTCGGGACGTCCCTGAGAAGCGTCGGGGCGAATGCATTCCACAACCCTCACATACTTTGTCACGCGTTATCGCGACAGACTATAAATTTTCCAGGATGAATTACGAAAATATGCCGGCAATTTTGCCGAGGCATAGTTCATCGTGCAAGTCGTTAGGTCGCTACGATCCGAACTATGCAGACGGGACAGTGTCGTAGCCTCGTAAATCGCTTCATTATCAATCATATGCCATAGCAGGATGATGGCTCAAGGAGACTATAGTATTAATTCTATCCTTACTAATCTTCGATAAATCACGAAGAGGAACGATATTATGAGGATGATGGTATACTGGGAGTAGTGGTTACGTAGAGTATCGAATTGATATAATATATTTTTGTTGAAGTCATATTTTGTAGGTAATATATACATTTACAATCTGTTTTAAATAGCTGTAACAACAATCTAGGCTGGCTGGAGGGGGTAGTCTAATGAAGGGAGATGGGGTTCCAAGGTTTGACAGGAAATTTCCCATGTATTTTCCATGAGAATGACAATACGATATATCACGAGTTGATGATGCCATTAATTAAAAAAAATATGAAGCTTCGTTATGGAAATTTGGATTTTTCACGGAAGGTTGAATCATAGTTGATAGTTTCATAAAGTAAAACGCAGAAATCCTATGCGACCTTCGCCTATTACCTTTGTCATCGCAGTTATATAGTTCAAAGTGAAAAAGGGCAATCATCTGAATAATTCATGGGTATCGAGGGAAACGTTACTGGCATATAACTGGTCAATAACAGAAAAACGAAGGAGGACGAGGGGGGGAGGGTAGAGTGTTGTGGCCAAGGAGAAGGGGGTATACGAGGGATGAAATAAAAGGGAGTAAAAACAGGCAGAGAAGAGATGGAGAGTCGTGCGAGAGTTACAAAGACGGAGAAATAGGGACAGAGAGCAAGAGAAAGAGAGAGAGAGAGAGAGAGAGAGAGAGAGAAAAATAAAAATAAAAAGGGAAAGAAGGGACAAAGCATAGGAGAATAACGTTTACCTCTTGCGAACTGAAACGACACGTCTAACGGCACATCCTGGAAAATGGCCTGGCCCGGGTGTAAATTGAAAGTATAAATTACAGATAAGGGAGTCAGAGCGAGGCTGCTGGGATCCCAAGATGATGTACTCATCGCTGGCGGAGGGTTTGCGAACGAGAAGTCAGTCAGTTATGCCACGCGCGTGATGCTCCTACCGATCGAAGGTCCATCCAGCCTCCCAGGCATCTTCTTCGTAGATCGGGATATCTCGTTGGAGGCACTTCCGTTCGCATTCCATAACCTCACCTTACTCGCGCCTATACGTATCCCTAGTATATGGTATATGGTATATCTATACCTTATACGTATTCGGAGCACGGGCATCTCCGAGTAAGTGGAAGTATTTCTTTGCGGTAACTTGAAAAAGATAGCGCAACCACCCTCTCTACCCTCATTGATATCCCCAGCAAATGTATTGTTTGATACAACCCCTCCCCACCTGAAGAAGAGGCGAAATGTCCGCACTGACTATTCCGATGCCAAACCCTTTCTCGAATCTAAATCAGTTGTCCGTGCTGTCATCATCATCGTCGACGCCATTGCCACGTAGTATAATATTTTTATCGTATCGTTGTACATATATTTATGATACCCCTGAAAATAGTTGGTTCGTGTCTCGGCTAGATAACAATTTCGTAACCCCTAGTGTCACTTATGAGACTGGCACGATTATTGATTACGAATACGAAAGTAGGTGTACAGCGTCGCGACGCTTATTTCTTAAGGTCATGGTCATGGTCCTTATCGTGTAATGCTTTGTTGATATATACTTTGGAACATTTGAAAAACTTTGTACGAAAAAGACGTAGTGGGTCGATCGTGCTGATAAGAATTTTTGAATGCAATTTTTGTCGGAAACCTTTAATCGATTGCGCAAAGCGTTACTTGTTATTAACTGAAATTTATTTGTTATTGAAAATTGGGTTAACGACGCACGCGGCTTAAATCTTTTTTTTTTCTTTTTTTTCTATCCATTTCACGCGGTAATATGGTAGAGAGAGATTAAACGCGTCTGAAAGTTGAACTCTCGAAAGCGTGTGTAAAATTTTTGCCGCAAGAGCTTTTCCGTGTAGAACGGCGTTAAATAGCTAATTACACGTAATTAACATACTGCTTTTATGCGAGTCTCCAACTCCGCTTCTTTCTCAATTAATACGTCACACGTACGGTTAGTGCAACACGTACCTTCGACAGATCTGTAATTATACTAATTTAGTCTCTTATGTGCTTGAACAAATAAAAATTTCAAAATCCGACGTCTGGCGTCGTGACGCTTTGCACCGGGCGTTTACTCGTCTTGTGCAGTTCTCTCAAGTGAACTGTCAAACTTTGCAGCACTGTGGAAATGGTAAATTGAACATTTCAGTAATGCTCATGTTTCCATGATCTTGCTCCAAAGCTAGCTGGAAATCAATTAACTTGAACTGAAAAAAATTTCTGATTTCAATACTTACTTATCCAAAACAATATTGACGGATTCATCTTTTTTTTTAATATCTCAGATATCCTGTACTCGGCCAAGTTTTGACTTATACCAAAGTTGTTTTTCCTTGGAATCTTTTTATCGGAAGGAATTCTTTACGTGCTATTATATGATGCTAAGTTTTCATAGTAAAACTATGAAGAAAGGGAGAGAGAGGGGTGAAAACTTTTTCCCGTTTGTCTACTCGATACCTACCCTCCCCACCCCCCTTAGATAGCTTTATACGTTTTCTTTTTTTGAATTAAAGAGACATTGCATCATAACCAGCGTATGCCATCTCTGAGCGTTGAAAATGAATTTTCGACAAAGAAGATGTAGCTACAACAGAACACAATAGAAAAATCTAATAAGTAAAATACAACATTGAAAACATATAAAAATTGAAAAGTATAAAAGAATCGTTGATAAATCCCGTACGGTGCAATAACCCGCAGGGTACCTTGAAAATTCTAAGTGAATAAGATTAAAAGCCGACAGTCCCTAAAAATCGAATTCCCATGAGGCAGAAGAAAAGTTGAAGAAGAAGAAGAAGAAGAAGAGGAAAGAAAAAAAGAAAAACGATCACACCTCCCTAATTCGTAAGATACTCCCATGTCGTTAACCCTTCTTGAGATGCAAAAGGGAGCCTGCCTAGAAAAAGGCCCTCGAGAGCCCTCTTACGCGCGACCAAAGCGTCTCGCAGCGGCGGCACGCGCCCCGACGCTCCAAGAATATTAAATTCCCGGTCGTCGCATAAATTAAAAGATAGCGGTTTCTACTCCCGCTGCGTATAAATTTCCTAAAAGCAAACCCATCCACCCATCTTTTGCCGCTCTGGTCTGCATAAGGGCAGTGGACTACCCCTGACGTCGTCTACAACCCTTCATTCGAGATAGCTTAAAATTGAGATCTATGCGAGATCTGGACCAGAGACTCCTCTCTCTTCGGCATCCGAAATAACCCGGCGCTATTTATCGTGCCCATTTGAATTGATGTAATCCGAATCAATAATACCTCCCTCCCTGACTCAATAGGGGTTGGTATATCGAGACTGTAGAGAAATCGACGACTATATATCCATATATACATATTTGTGCTCTTCGAATTCTGATACTCGAAACGACTTATCCCGACCGGCTTTATATTTATGTCCCTCTCCACGATATATAGCACATTTAGGATAACTCGAACGAGTTCCCTTTTTCTTATTCTTCTTGTTCTTCCTTTTTCTCTTCGTCTAACTAAATGTAAATTACGCAATGGCACGCGCCATTTTTTCTCAGCTACCCCTCGCATCGAATGGTGTCTTGGACAGTTTTCAAATATTCATGCTTATTAGAGTGCTTCTCGTCATCCTCCTCGTTGTCGTTGTTGTGGCCTAGAGGGAGGGGGGGGGGGGGGGAGTAAGAGATAACCAACCCCAGGTAGCAGATTTATACACAATAAAATATTTTAATTTGCATTTTTAAACAGGCATTCTATACCGCAGTGGCCCCTCTACCACCCCTCCGCCTGCCCCCCTCTAGCGCCTCATCTACCACGTATTACGTGTTAGCACTTACTCGACATTTCCAATTTATCACCAGCAGCTTATTTTCACCCTTATCCACGCCCTTTTACATCTCACCAACACTGCCCTAACCTATACTTACCTATAGCTACCCTTTGCACCCGCAGGTCCCGTTACCTTTTCTAACCTTTATTTTCACTTAAAACGCGAACTACGTGGAGGTACACTGAATTATGCCCCTCAACATATACGTGTATATACCTGTGTTATATCTATAGAGTATTCCAAAAGAAATGGCCGCCCCCGCACGTTATACCTATAACAACGATCCTTCGTACTGTTACTCCTTCGCGCCCCTTTTACCTTGTGAAATTTAAAACTTCTTCACAAGCAGAAATCCCTCCGATGAGGGTAACGAGAGGGTGTTAAAGTTTTCGTACGCATAAAACCCTTTTTCTTGTATTTTTACACAAAGTACAGGCTCTCGCCGTTTTTGCACAATTTTCACGAGTTATCAACTGGGATTCGCACGGCACGTTCAGCATCTTAAGAATCAAACGCATAGACGTGTCTCTGACAAAGTGAATGTTAGGCGAATTACAAATTTGATTAGGTCTGTCGTATCTCTCAGAAGTGTTATGAAATCCAGGTGGGTCTAGGCGCGTGTAAACCCAGTGCAGACGGCTATGATTATTTTCTTTTTAAACTTCATGCTTTTTATTAATGTTACTATATCGATCAATTGACGAACACCCTTAAGCTTTAATATATTAAATAATAAATAAACTTAAACTGTATACTAAAAAAATTATCGACGAGCCAACCTTGACTCTGTGAACTTTTTGAAAAAGGAGCCTCCGCGAAATTAGCAGAATTCCTAAGATCGAATTATTGGAACGAGTCTCGTGGGCGACACTTTTCCACCTTTTATGGGCTAAAGTTTTAATGATAGCGAGTTTTATACAGTGCCCGTGTGCGCCCGTCCGTGTAAGCCGGCACCGTGTACGCGAAACGACAGCGAAAATGACCGTGTCCTTATATCACGCCACTTAAAGACATCTCTATAAAATCGACTCACGTACTGGAAGCTATATAGATTTTTACTGTTCGCCATTTTCGAAGTTTCGCGCGCCCCAAGCACATCGGTTCGCGTTACGCTGAAAATCCCCTTTGTAAAATAGCGAGCATGCCGTGAATTCTATTTAATAGTCTGTTGAAAAAAATCTATCAAGAAAGATTCTAGGGGAATGAAAGAATAAAAAAAAGAACCCCGAGTGCACCATAACCTTAAAAACTCTTTTCGTAACAGCCCTGTACCCAGTGAACTAGCGTTTTTCCAGTCTCTCTGCGAATTTTTAATTCATTTTAATTGGGTTTTACCCAATGACGATTTTCGCAAATCTCGAAACTCGTCCACCCGACGCGAAATTTCTGCCAGTCAGGATCCGCGCTTTATATTTAATAACACGCTATTCGTAAAAATGCCGCCGTTTTTTTTCCCCTAGAGAAACGCATCAGTGATACCAACGCTGGTCGATGGTTGTTCGCGTAAAAGTACTCAGCCCCCTTTTGCGATTTAATAACCGTTGCATTACTCCGAGATGCATTCTTTTCCCCTTTTCTCGCCCCCTCCCCCCGCCTACACTTTCCTTCCTCCTTCAACCTCCCCTCTACCCACCATCCAAACCCGTCATAGCCTCTATTCGCCCTTCTGCTATTTTCTTCTCGCTTTCCCTATCTTCTTTTTTCTATTTTTCTTTTTCTCCTTCACTTTCTTCTTTTTAAGCACCACCGAGTGTCGGGTATCCTCGGCACTTATCCACGAGAAAACCGCGGATAGCACCACTGCTGTGGGATGATGTTTGAACGCATTTGAATATCAGGAAATGAAGCCCCTTGTCCCTGGGGAGGAGAGAGAGACGAGACGCGAAGACAGAGAGCGAGGAGTGCCATTTGAATAATACTTTGCATTTAAATGCTCGAATGCTTCGACCGATAAAAGAAACTATCTCTAGACACTTAAAGCATCTGCATCATATAGATACGATCTATACACGTGCCATTGCATCATAAAGATACCATCTATACGTGCATTCTGATATATATATATAGGAACCGATTGGTGACGTAATCACTGTACTGTAATCACTGTACTGTAATCACTGGTATCAAGAAATCGAATGAGAGATTCTGAAAATTTCCTAGGATATTTTAGGCACCCCTGTATCATACCTACAGGTTGGCAGCACTGAACTGCCAATAAGATATAACAATAACGTTGTTATTGTGGTACGTGGGTACTGATACAAAAAGCATTGAGATCTTGTTTATCATGATTAAAGAGGGCTCCCTACGTGATATGTGTCTGGAAGGTGCTCGATATGATAGAACATTTCTTTATCATTTTTTTTATCCTCCCCCTGGTACGTCTGGATGAATTAGCGACAAATCTTTTTCTGCCGCGCGCAACGTACAACTCAATTTCGCTCCAGACAATGACGAATTTACTGTTCTGTTTGACCAATGTCTGTCATGGGTTTTTCTTTTTTTTTTTCGACGCGACGCCGTCTGCCGGTTCAATCGATATAAAATGGACGTACACGGAATCGTGGGTACATGAACAATGAATTTCTGGTCATTTTCCTACCGAAATACCTTTTTTTTTCTTTTTTACTTCAATGACGTAAACGTTGCAAATTTATTGGAGCCATTCGAATAAATTAACCGCGTGGAGCGGCAGTGATTTTTGAATCGACATATACTGTATTGCTATCGTGATATAATATGCTATGTTCATTCCGATACGATTGACAGTGTACTAAACAAATTTCGTGTAATCGTAATGATAATAATTCAAAATGCAATCAATGATTGTTTATTTTCTGATCGACTGACGAATAATTTACATATGCAAAATGTAAAAGTTTTGTTCCTCTTTTGAATAACGTAACCGGCGCATCTGGTCCATACGTTATAAACATAAATACATGCTTTTATCGACAGGGTATCATTTTTTAATATCGTTCTCATATTTGCAAATTGATATTTTATTATCTATAATTATGAACGTACAGCTATAACATATTATAGGACTGTACGTGTACCTGATATCACCTACCCACGCATATAAAAATCGTTTAGCATTTTCACTACGATTTGTGCGTTGTCGTATCGAAAAATTGGACTTTTTAAGAAATATGAAAAATTACACAGACTGAATTATGATAAAGTAGTTACGTAATCTGTCGCGCTAAGGATAACCGAACGATTTAAAAGAAACTGCATTGGCCGTTTAAAAAATAACCGCACATCCACGCTAACCAAACACGACAACTGTTAAGTTGAATTTGTAAATACATTATCGATAATGTCCAGCAAGTGCTTAATATCTTTTCTAGTATTGTGAAATTATACCCCGTCAAACTGTGTAAACTAAACAATGAAGACTCATCGAATTACAGCTGCGCCGATTCGTTGTTTTGCGAAAAAGCAATTATTTGCCACCGCAGAACGAGCATAGTGTTTAATGTACGGAAAGAAATTTATGGTATCGACCAGACGCAAGAACGTAATTAAACTAACGTGAAAAACATTGTTCGATATGGGAAGAATTTCACGAAAATATAAAATCTGGTTGAAATGATCTCTTTCTCTCTCTCTCTTTCTCTCGTGTGCTCTCTCATACGATACCTATGTTCATCTGGTACACGTATGAGGAATACAGTAGACTCTCTCTATAAGGCCTCTATGTATCTCACTCTCACGTTCACGTACAATTTCATACGGCACAGGGTAACGATAGAGACAAAATAGCGGCCTTATAGAGAGAGTCTACTGTATCTAGAGACATCTTTACATTAAATACCTATCTCAGGAGAGTCTTCCCTTTTAGTTCTTTTAGTCCTTTCAGTCCGTTTAGTCTGTATCTTCGACAATGAAAAATCGACCGGATACGTAATTGTACATAATTTAGTTTTAATTAATTTTTTTCTCTATTCTTCACGTTATTGTATTTGTTTGTCCTATTTACTGATGTCTATATTAATCACTGTTGCACTTCTGGAATGGAGCTTCGTTTTTCTCCTTCTGTCCGACAGCCTAACCAAACTCTATGTATAACTAAAAAAATATCTATAATCCAATTCTCCATTCGAATGTGCAAATTTTATTCGTAAATGGTTTCCAGTCAGAAGTCGATCGTAGTCTGACCAATGAAACTTCTCAGGAATAGGTCGCAGCTGTCGCGAGCTACCGTGAACGGACTGTAAGTCTGCTAGAGAGACGAGAGTCCTAGAGCTATATTCTAACTTCCATCCTCTATCGAATAGACAGACGTTGGCTCTATCGATAGCAGATGGTTCCACTATTGACGTACCCGACTGGAGGACACGGCGTGCTCACGATTTCAAACCCTTCTCTCTAGTCTGTCTCTCCCATACTCCTGGTAACCAAGAAAACCACATCATCCCCGGACGTTCCCAGTATATACTCTAAACCTCCGTCTTTTCTTCGTCTCTCGCGACGATCTCCATTTCATCAGATATCACAGTTAAATTTAAAAGCTAAGGGGAAAGATCAGGGAAACGTTTCCCTTGGGTATCGACTATACATATTTCTTAAGTTAGCCAACTGCCTGGCGTTACGTTTACTTTACTATATGCTGGAGTTGCGTGGAATCGCTATCGGAATCAATGAAACAGTAGTATTGGATTACACAGGAGAATCTAGGTAAACCCAAACCAAATCGTACAACAGCAACAGTATCAGATATTGAATAGAATTGTTCACTAGGTTCTTATCTATATTCCTGGATAATTCATGTTTGTTTTGATATTTACATCAGTACGTAATGTCGATTAAATATTGTCAATGCACTGATTTATTGCACAGAAAGAATACAACGGGGTAGGTTAAACTATAAAGTGCACCCTGGTTATTATCTTTTGGGTCAGGCATATAGGGAGCAATATATATTGTATACAAATTACATGTAGGTAAATCGATAAGATCCAAGTTACAGTGTTGGCCCGCGAAATACAGTTTCCCCTATTCAAAGGGGTGAATCGAATGGTGTGGGGTATGGCCCTTTTTTCTTCCCTCACGAGGTAAGAAGTCGAGGATGGGTGAAGGCGATGGCGACAACGCCGTAAATATTTCGGGGGAGTCTACCTTGCAGAGCGCGTAGTCGATGGGCGAGAGTGGTTGTCCGAAATATGAGGGGGTGTTTAGGGACCACCCGGTATTCCCACCCCAATTCAAGTAATGGAGTCTGAAACATTCCTCTCACACCCTCGTGCTCCCCTCCCTCTCCCGCCATTCGTCCCTCGACGTACCCCACCCCTAACCACCCGTCTTGTGCTACACGCTCGACATAAATACGCCATCAGGTCAGCCGGGGGTAGTTTCGAGTCAGTTGGCTGGGTTCATCATTATCTACTACTGCGTTACGAAAGTGTCTGGCACGCGTGTCACGTGCGATCAAATACAATTACGTCATGTTAACTTTGTTTTCGTAAGTTTGTTTTGATGGGCCATGAGTATTTTTAACGATATTAATTATCTATACGGGGTCACTGCAAGGTCACTTAATTCTTTTCGTGATTTCAGGAAAATGAGATACCGTCGCGTACGTTGCTACTGAATAATTTATTTATTCAACCGTCACTGGTAAATATCTGTACGGTTAGCACGGTTTATATGTAGGTTATATATGGCATATAGCTACCTTTCTTTAATCTTATATAAATGTTGGCTGAAGATCGAGTGCTCTCTTTTTTGCCTTTGAAAATACTTCCAAAAGCAACGAGAGGACCAGGGGCAACGCAACGGTACAAAGGAAGATTTCGCACAGCCTCTTGTGCCTCTTTTTTGTTAAACGGTTAGGTTAGGTTAGGTTAAGGCTGATGTTCAATAATTCTTTGTACTCACATACCAGATGAGGAGTAAAGCTTGACAATCACTATTAACGTTTTCAACGATTTCATCGAAATTCTGGTTAGCTCAACTTTTACAACTGATTTACGTTTTTACAGCAGCTACGATTAATCAATTCTCATCCACCGAGCTTCCAAACTTTTAACACCAAAGATTCGTTATACATTGTCGTAAGAAAAAGAAAAAAGAAAAACCCATTCTGATAGAATTTTTCTACACTTGTGATCCAACGAAAAAAAAAAATACACAGCGGATATCAAATCCGCGTTGAATCGAGGAATTCATTATAATGCCAATACACTTTGGCCATGCTCGACAGCCCTAATTTCTCTTTGCTACTTGGTGGATCGAAATCTCACTATACATCGTTAAGATACTCCTTTCTGAATTGTATCTCGAGGCTTTATGGAAGAGAAAGAGAAGCGAAGCGACTTTGAGATCCACTGACCCGTCTAACGTCCGGACGGCTTTTCTATCTGTATTTTACAATCGAGGGTTTTATTGAAATCTCCTCGGGCCCGATTTCTATATAAACTCTAAGAGACATTTTTATCTGTCGGATAAATTTTCCCGACTCTTGGACTATGGCTGAGAGTAGAGAGAGAGAGAGAGACAGAGCCACGAGAGTCCCGAGAGCCGAGACAGGCAGTATACGAAGAAAATCCTATGGAACGCGCGCTTTCCACTGCGCGAAAAATTATTGGCGTGATATGAGAGAGCTGGAGTTATCGCCAATAAAACGAATATATACGTCCCTGCGTTTATCCCGGTCGAGAAAGTCGCCATGCACATTGAAATCTCAACGGCCATTGTCACGTATGCATCCATCCCTTTAGCATTGGCTCGTCACTCACGATTGTCCGATCCGATAACATCGTGCTAGATGTGTTCTCTCTTCCATTATAAAAAGCTGTATTTTTCCTGAAATATACACAACGTCGGTAACGCAGATGCCTATGTACGTTTTATGCAATCCGACCATTAACGCGACAGCTATAGGAAGTGTTATTCCAGCGTTAACGAAGCTACGATTAATTGGTCGCAACGCTGTACATAAAAATTTTCCTCGCTTTTAACGGGACTGTATTACATAACTTTTTTTATACGGCGTCACCGCGTATACGCTATACAGATTGTTTACTGTACTCGATGCGAATTTGAATATACCTCGTGGCAAGCTTTTATTTACGTGTATATGTACGTATAATGGTATAGGAATATTTCATTGCGATGGATTCTCACGAGTATCCCTTAAACTTTTCTCCCGGAAAACGTTACCATAATGCACTGTAAAATGGTGGCATTAATAATGCGCAAAGTGTATCGCAAACGACATACGTAGTTACGGTCACATCGGTTCTCTGGTAGCGGGTACTTGCATGGACGCCATAGAAGGAATGGCATAATAATATAGAAAACGATTTACGATTTACGGCGTAGGAGAAACGTTAGGAAAATCTTCTAGCTAGTTTCTTTTGAAACGGCCGTAAAGAAAGTATCGATCAATGGCTCGACGTTATCGAGTCGTAGGTCAAAGTGGGATCGGGTTCTCGAACAAACGGTACCTACAGCCACCCGTGGAAAGTTCGACTCCATAAAATACCAACGTCGCCGCCACGAGAGTAACCCACGGGGATTTATTTTCGGTCGGGATTGTGCAGGGTGCGGAGGGGTTAAATTTTTTAGGGTTAGAACTTGCGAGAAAGGAATAACAGAGGGGTGCGGGAGGAAGGAAGTGAAGTAGGTGATACCATAGGGGTGCAGGGCGGTGGTGGTGGTGGGGTGAGTATTGGCGGAACGGTGAGAAGGGGTGAGGAATACTCGAATATTTTTATGGTATAAAAGCAAGGTGGATATGTACATGTAAAGGGTGTCTCAAGGATTTCATCCCTGAGGCTGGGGTGAGCCGGATGGGTCCTGCGAAAGACATCTATAATTCAGGTTAAGAGCGCCGAGGAGAGGAATTGGGAAATAGCCCAAGCGATGCCGGAAAAAGAAAGAGAGGGAGAAAGAGGAGGAATTGAGAAAGGTAGAAAGGCTGGGATAGCGAGAAAAATAAAGAGAGGAGCGAGAGCGAGAAAGAGAGGGGGGGAGAGAGAGAGAGAGCAATAGCGTTGCCGAAAAAGAAAGAAAGAGTAAGAAAGAGAAGATCTTGAAGAGCAGGCAGGTAACGTTTCAAGGGTCCGAGTGCGTCTGAGAGGCTTGTAATTTCTTTTTATCTTTATTCGACCCGATTCGACCCGCTGCTTTTCCAGTTGCTACCCTATATTTATTGCTTATAGGGTGGGTTTCCAAGGGAGAGACTATGATGGAATTCTGGGAGCTGGGGGTGTATGGGGCGGAAGAAAGAGAAGTAGGAATAAGAGGGAAAAGCACGGTGAAAGTGCGAGAGTAGAAGGTGTTGCTGATGGAAATAAACTGCCCGCGCACCCCAACCCCCAGCGAGCCAATCGTACATCTAGCTGTCCAGCGAAGCAACCCCTATACTAGACCTACCAGTATAGTTCTACACTCGTACCCACGGTCCCACCCTTCCTCATCATTTTGCCTAATTCCTCATTTCCCCCTGTACTCGTTAATTAATCCCCAAAATTGCATCAATTGCTACCACTGGCTTTGTCTATTTTTTCTTCAAAATTTCAACCAAGTAACGTACCTCCTGTGTACACACGTTTCTTGGACACCCTATATACACAAGGCACTTACTGCAGACAGTCAGCATTTATTTTTCCCGCTATTTTTTTTTCGTAACATCAATATTTTATCAATTGCACGTGAAACGATAAAATGCCGCGTCCGGCGCAAGAACCTGATGCTGCAATATGAGTGCTTCCTATAGTAAGAAGGCGTTGAAAACGTTTTCGCGCCGAACAAACTGTACCGACCTATCCTGGAATTGACAGGTTTGTTTTCCTGTCAACTTGAAAGTTTTCCCCGCCCTCCCTCCCCTGCGCACGTGAGTGCTCTTTGGTCTGGAAGCAAATAATGTTTTATTGAATTGAGGAACACAGCAGCCAACGCGTTTTCGTCATTGGAACACCTGAGACGAACGACCGCTGGATTCGATGCTGCTTGTGGGACGCATTGTTTACTTGAATACAAGTGCCGTAAGACGTGAATCTAGCTAAAGTGCACATAGAATTATTTTATTTACCTACAAACCACAATCTCTATGTATGCATGCAAATTGAAGTACATCCCGTGATTAAATCATTACCGAACAATTAGAATTAAATGAATCGAATATCAAAAATCCTCATTGCTCTTTCAATGGAATGCACTCATGGTTTACACAAAACGTTTTTCTTATCGTTCACAATGTACGACTAACAGATGCTCTACTTCTTGGTGTCAAGGGTCGTTCAGAAGCTCCCTTAGGATTAGGATAGGTGAATTATCTAGGGAACGATAAGCAAACGGCCGTTCTTATATGATAGACAAGAAAAATGGGTCAGGTTAAAAAGAATCGTATTTAAGTCGACGAAAAAAAAGAAGGTACCATCCACACAGATAAAGTCTACTGAATAGTCTGCCATCTTTGAGCTCGTGAGCACGTATACCAGGATTCTCGACGCACTTCCTCTTACGAGACGTTGTCCTCTTCCCGACAAGGTTAAAGGGAGAAAAATGACAGGACTTCACAGCAAGGAGAGTAGAGAGAGAAAGATGTAACAGAGTAAACGTATCTCTGCGTATCGTTGTTTTTCGTTGGCGTCATAATGGAACCTTAAGAGGCGAAGGCACTCGAAGCGTTTTAAAAATTGATTTCCCATGCCCTAGGCCTCGAATCAAATGTTATTTTCAAAAATAATATCCCCTCTTTAGCCGTGAGCGCTTTTCTCCCAGGGTACGATACCTTACAAGCCGGCGAAACGCGTCAAGCTACCTGCTGATTATGCGAGCAAACAAATATTGCGCATCCATTTGAGCCCTGATCACACACACGGGGAGCACGCCGAGGTCACAAGGTGAATTTATGCCCGTCCCTGGCGCGCGTATATCTAAATATTTTATTTTATATTCAAAGATCCTTCTGGAGTTTAAACATGGAGCAGTTTGCTTACGAAATAAACATTCCGTCTTAACGGATGTGAAATTTTTCTTTCGCGTATGCATATTATACCCGGGACTTTAATATAAATTATTCGAATGCTTACCTTTATGCGAACTCACGAGTATTTGTGTCCAGATGGTTTATTGCACTAGGAGCTTACGCGATGATGTAACAGAAGCCTCTGCGTCGTAGAGACAGCTTCAATTATTTAGTGAAATGTTTTAGTATGCCTTTGGGGGATCATCCCTTATGGCCTTTCTAGTCTTTCAACCTTCTTCAACGGTGTACCAGTAGAAAAATGAAATTGCCTTGAAAATCCTTTATACGTGAAACAAGATGAAGGTCGTGCTCAAATTCTTTGTCCAGCGTCACACGTGAGACACGTCCAATATTATACAGTAACGTCCAATTGAAGTGGAACAAGGTAATTTTTGTGTATTTCCGGTGAACTCTGACCGATTTCGAAAA
>JARQST010000549.1:39389-51218 GCA_030142225.1 Pachycephus smyrnensis | reverse complement strand
TTTTCGAAATCGGTCAGAGTTCACCGGAAATACACAAAAATTACCTTGTTCCACTTCAATTGGACGTTACTGTATACACTACGTATAGGGAGTAACGGGGAACGATGATAAATACAATGAAATGGGATATCTTACAGAAAGAAAAATATATTTTTTTTACAAATAATATAAATTACAATACCATATTTCTTTGAGTGCCTCACGGGCAACTGGATCACAAAATTCATAAAGCTATGTCTACACTCACGTGGCGGAACCCTCTATCGAGTTACTTTGATACTCAAATACTGAAAATCAGTTTGTATCCATTTTACACCAAAGTTGGGTAAACGCAACATTTCAAGAAATGCTTTCTTTGTACTGTAAGAATGGTCGTGTGGGTGATTGGGTTATCAGTCAGAAGTGTATTTAATATAGAGGTAGACAAGAGCAGACTCTTTGGTTAAATCTTATTATTAGTATTAAAGGGATTGACAGCAATATTATTAAGGCGGACTGACGCTCGGACTTTCTCTATTCTACTTTTTTCCCCATATCTCTTTGCTGGACTTCTGACAGTTGACTCCCTTCTCTGGACTAGCCTACCCCTTTTATAATATAACAGCTACTGTATCCATTGTCAGTAGTACACGTCTAGGAATGAGCGTCTGTCTGCAATTCATAATGCTCCGACCTGTCCTTTTATCGTCATAGCCATTTTTACCATTTTTTAGGTATCACCACATGGTTCAAACAGTATTGATATGTTGTAATCATTTCAGTCGATCCATTGTTTCGGGTCACGTTTATGCATGCATACTTTTTTTATAACTGACTTTCCCGAAGCATTGGGTCTTTCTAGTGTGGATCCTTAACCATCTGCTGATTTTTCCCAACACACACAGACACACACTCAACGCTTACAATACTATAAAGTACACTGACAGGAAATGTATAAAAAAAGATTTTCTGAAATATTATATATCTCCGCAACTGTATATAGAACGAGTTTAAAAGGAAACAATGAACTTTACTTCTATGCAATTTGTCTAGAGCCTAATTACGTGGACGCAAAGCACCGGTAGCGTACATTAGACTATTTAGTTCCTCCTGCATAGGACATTTATCACTTCTGTACCAGGTAGACAGCGAATTGTATACCTTCCTCTGGTTATTTTCACGCAAGTGCCTGCAGAGTTCGCACGCGACGCGCTTCGTCGAATACAAAAGCCGGTAGTGTCTCTTCCAATGGAAGTACGTCTCGTACGTTGCAGGATCCCGGGAAAGTTTCTTTAGAAAATCTGCCAACTCTTTCGGGCTGTTAAAGTCCAGTGCGTCTATATAAGAATGCGGAGGAGCAAAGAGGCTGTAGTTAGCACCGCCATAGACAACAGGTACTACGTTGTATCTGAGAAAGAAAAGCCCCCTTTTAAAGCAACACTCGGTGACAAATAATTTTCGCACGAATAATAATCAACGTTGATTAGCGTTTTTTTGCAAGTCATAAATATTATCGATAACGTCTCTTTGAAAACGTCGTACTGAAAATTGGATGCGATGCAAGGAACGTATGCATATGCAAATATGAGACATTAATTTTCTTTTCATAACAGTGACTAAGAAAAACATTAGCAAGTTGTTCGACGATGAGTCAGACTTTGACAATGGGTAACCTACCTGAGTGCGTTATATAGTTTTTCAGTTACGTAATCCTGGCACAGTGAATTCTCAAAGGACAAGTAGAAGAAATACTCAGGCTCGACAATCTCCTTAAAGCAATCCGTAGTCCGAGGGCACGTGTAATCAGCATTGCACTTTCCATATTTATCAACTTTTATATATTTCTCCAACTCGTTCACGTAATTCTCCCGTTTACCTTCCGTGTGACAATTGCTCACGAGCCAGGCAATCATCTTGTTCTTACTTCCAGTTTTATTTAACTTCTTTCTATCGCCGTCCAATGCCAGTCCCGTTAGATCTGCTGCTGAACGAAAGTATACACCGGTCAGTAGAGTACTAAATAATTATACAGTAAGAGAGTTCAGAAGTTTTAGGTCGGATTCATTTCTGTCTTATTACAACTTAGGACTTCTAAAGTCGTAAGCGACGTTATTTTTTCAGACTTCATACGTTTACTCCTAAACATTGATTTCAAAGACAGACCCGTTCCCATAATGGGGATACTTGGGAAAATAGTTTGACCAACGGGAACAAGCGCTTTACTTGTATTCTCATGGAATGTCTTCCACGTGGTTGTCCTAAAGGGTGAGATCGGTTCGCCACTCTCCAGGTCAGCAACGTAGCCATACGGCCATGGAATGTCGCTATCCAGTCTGTAGGTCATAGTTAGGTTGAAGAAATCTTCTAAGAATGAGTTCAAAGGTCTGTTCACAGGACTCTCCAGGTTTACATAGATATAACTTTGTCTGGGATTCCTTGTTTCGGGAAGGTCCCATCTTGAAAATTGACTGTGATGAAAAAGAATTGCGTCAAAGTCTTCGACATCTGCGTAGGCTCTGTCGTGAGTGCCCAGGCAGTCGTATAACTCGGGACACAAGCTGATGACGTCACCGGTACCAAAATAGAAATTCTTGTTATCGAAAAGAGTGGTCCAGAAGAGAACGATCGTGGCATTTTCGTATGGCCTGATTCTGGAATGATTACTCAGGCCAAAGTTCAATCTCGCATAATTAAATGATTCTATGGATATGCCAAAATATATGGCTACGAGATAAAGCAATACAATGACTATGAAACTTGCGACGAGTATAGCCTTTTGCCTTTCCATGACGGTCACTGATGCGTTCCTCTCTGAGACAGTCTCTATTTGTTCCAATTTTCTTGTTTGTTTAAAAAAAAGTACAGAACACGTCATCCGTTTCTGTCTTTTAAGTAAATGCGTTTGAGCTTGACAAAAGCACTAGATAAACTGTACTTCATGATTCATTATAATGAACGATCCGTTCTGTTTACCATTACACAACTTTTTCCTCCTTTTTATCTTATCGCTTACAAACCAGGTATCCGCCCCTGCTGATGCACTATATAGTAGAGAACGTGTTATTGAAAGTAACACTAGACCAAAGTCATCACTACTAAATCTATTAGGGACAATTTGTTCTGGTTTTTTCCTCAACATTTATTGTCACGTCAAAGAATACATTAAATATTATCCTTCACACAGAGAAACATAGACGCAATATTTAATTAGGACACGACTCTAGCAAAGAGTTCGAGAATGTTCTTCGGTAACTGGGAACTAGTAAAAATAATTTAAGGAGAGAAAGTTCGTCAGAAGGAGAGTAGAGACTGGTTCTAAAGTATTTACTTGTATACCAGTTCTAACGCGCGTATGGAATACATAAGAAAAAGTTATTGTCTTTTGGATATGTCGAAGTATCCTGTTTTCAAGAGTATAAATAATTTAATAAAATATTTCACTGTTTTAGTTTTGTTATGCTTGCAAATAGGGTAACACAATTATCAACGATCTGTTTCAAGGAATAACCTCATAACGTTTTCGATTGGTCCACATTTCTTAGACTGGCTATGAGGTATAAACTTGTAATCTATTAAGTGCAAACTTTGTATCACACGAGTGTCATAGGGAGTACTCAATAGGTAAGTCCAATCGCGGTCCAATGTAATTTAGTGTACACCGAAAATTTGAATCGAACATAAGAAACTTCACTTGAGTCTAACGATCCCGCCAATCCAACACGCACGGTGTTACAACTTTCACCTGGTCGCAATAAATCAAGTCAATCGAAAACGTTATCAATTACAGTTCACGTATTTCTTTCCATAGAGTTCCACTTTCCGCACTACAAAGACCATCGCGCTTGACTGTTAGGACCAGGGGCTAGGCACTCCTATGTTAAAGACTTGTATATACACTGAGAGGCATTAATGGCGTCCCCAGAGGAAGCTAGGGGTAAGCGGGGCGAAGCAAGAGTGGGGCGGCCAGCAGCCTAGAGGCAAGCCAGGCCTGAGCGTAGTGGGGGTAGCCTTTTCCCCTGGCTCAGGACGCCGATTCTGGACACGAGTCCAGATGTCTCGTATAGGAGCGTCTTACTTACTAACAGCATAAGTCACCTATATGACCCTCTGACTCGCTGCTAGCGATGGCCTAGGTGGTCTCCGGTGCCTACCGCTAGTAGCGAGTGAGAGAGTCTGATAAGGCCCCACACTGAAAAAGAGGGAGACGCTCTTACACGCAATACAAAGCATCGCTGCCCCACCGCTAACAGCGAGTGAGAGGGCCTTATAGGTGACTCATGCTGAAAAGTCACTAATTCACAATTCACCTTCGCAATAACCGAAGCTAATTCGCACAAGTGCATACAACGTCTCTCTCAGAAATATGGTAAATTTGCTCAAAATCGCAACTAAATTTCCTTTGCACAGACGCTTTGAACCGAACCTCGGCGTTGCTCAACACGAAATGAAGCGGCAATTCAATATGGTGGCGGGAATAAGCCAAGCGTGGTTATTGCCGTGGTGGGGATAAGTCATTTTGCACTATAGTGGCTTGGCTAATGTTTTGATGGCTAAAATATACTCAATCATATATTTAATAAATCTTAAGTTAATTAATAGAACCAATAATCATAGTCAAGGAATAAAAATGAAAAATTAAAAAAACAGGAACGAGTCTCGAACCCGAGATTCTTGCACGGTAACCCATACCCTGCCCCTTTGCCGTTAAGTCGTCACGTCGGGAAATTTGAAAAACTTCTATTTCTGTAATTACCCACGTGTAGGGTTTGCTTAGGGTTTAGTTTGATTGCTTTATTACTTCCAATGCTCGCCGTGGGTAGTAGCGGCACTAGCATCGGCGTAAGTGGCGACCTCATAGCTAATACCCCAACTAAAACGTGGGTACAGGGTATTCTCGAATCTGCCCTAAGGATTCTCGCATGTGACTTTCCATTTGAAAAGCATTGACCGGTCGTATGCGAAATTCATGAAAATGGTTCGAGAATACGGGCCCAGGTCTCCCTATCCGAGTTTCCAGCCCCTGGTTAGGACAGAACTACCTACTGAAGACATAACACAGCCGGGCGTGCCCCTCTCCTTCGACTATTGGATATTCGCTGACGCAAAACAAAAGTATAACAATATGACGAATGAGAAACATCAACGTAAAAAAAATTCATTTTATACAGAGAGACAATCATGAAAATAATGAAATATTACTTTGTAGGTGAATATTACGTATTGTTACGTAAAACAAATTGTATTGTTTATTATTGGTATTAATTAGTATTATAACCCAAAACTATATGAATTACTAGCTCGCGAATCAACTACGTAGAAGCTTCGGAACTGACATTGCGCACAGCACGTCATGGTGGCATGGATAGCATTGAAGGTCATGAACTAGACTTTCATGATTACCTCATTTGAACTTCCATATAAGACTAAGACATCAGAAGAGGTTTCAAGCCGGTTTTGTTTTCGCACTTAACAATTAGTCAATTAGTATTGATCCAGTTCGATGGTTATACAAAGTTGTATTGCAATATAAGACGGAATTGCACAAGACATTTAAAAACAGGAAAAATGATAAAAGCAGTCATAAAAGCAGAAAAACAAATTTTAAATAATGTAAATAGCTTATCTACCAGCTTTGACGTTCCTTGCAACAGTAGTGCAAAGTATAATAAAAGATATTCCTTTATGTATTATCAATATCGTGCTTTAGATATAAAATAGTACCATTGTGCATGATAGGAAATCTTAACGTTAGCTGTGCAACGATACAACTCCACCAAACGGAAATCCGATGATCTCTAATCTCCTTGCGTATTCAAATATCGCGAGCGAGCAAAAACCGTTTGACGAACCGTATATAACTTGTATATACTATATAGTAAGATGCGAGGTTTGCCAATACAGGGGAAATGGCAGCGCAGATAAAGAGAGAGAGAGAGAGAGAGAAAGAGAGAGGTGAGCAAGAATTGCGGTATACACACGTGAGAGAATGTTCACAAAGAGACGTTAAGATATCGTCGATGCTTAAATTACGAACGTGACGAGAGACCTTGATACAATCGTTTGAAACGTATACGCAGTAGATGACCTTAGACGAAACTTCTGCTACAGGTAACTCCTACTGCCTGATACGATATAAAAAATAGATTATCTAACTTTAAAAAAACGTCTCATGTACTTGAATGAATTGTCCTCGATTGCTGAAATAAAAAATGACATATCGCTTTATCAATCATATGTCGCATCAAACAAGCTGATATACTTAGGCCATAATTTATCTTCCTAATACTCAATATTCATATATATTACTCGAAGCATATTTTTTCGAATACGCGTGTAAAGCTGTTGCAAGAGCTTGCAATGTAATAAATATAAAAACTTGAATAAAAAATTTAATCCGAAATGCTTGATTTGAATATACCTTGAGGATTACCTTGATCACCCTACGCATTGTCAGAGACCCTTACGCAATTCGCAATCAACCAGACTTACTTGTCCTATATCGTAACTTGTAATGTGGCCTTTATCGGTAATGAGTACAGCAAATTTGGGATTCCCCTACGTCGTCCTGATTAAAGTAATTTAGCACAGTTACATTCGCCCAGTCAATGATACGTAAGCAGGTTTTAATTGGCATTCATCTGTGGGCCATTTTGAAAGTTCTGTTAGTCTAATTAGCGAAACGCTGTCTGCTCGAATTCGAAAACTATTATGGGTTTCTAAATAGTAAAGGGCTGTAGCAATAATATGTAAATCCTAAACGAAACTTAAGAATGATACTGAATGTAAGATCGGATAAAGAAAAGGGAAGGAGAATAAAAAGTAAGAAAGATCTGACGTCATTACTGAAACTCCATTAAACTTTGTGGAAAACAATAACAGACCATAGACAATTGTGATTCGACAGAAAGGAAACTTGTGATTCAATGATGAGTCCGTTGGATGAGAGATCTAGTGGCATTGGATGGGCAATTCTTATGAAAGTATAGCTACCTATTCTCGGTCTAGTAAATCCGTGCCGCTATTTCTTACACGGGAACTATTTACGTCCGACAGACGGAAATATTTTCTTAGTTTCTTCTCCGTCGTTTTCCTTCGTGAAAAAGTGATTGCTTCCTAGTTTTTTTCTTGGCATGGCTACACCGCGTTATCCCGTCTATCGTAACGTGCCTAAGTTATTAGCGTGTTCGGAAGATCGAACGAAGAAGTTATTCGTGATAATAAAACGGAAGATAAAAAAAGAAAATGACTGGGCAACTATTGCGCATTGTAGGAAAACCGCTCGGCTTGGGAATTGGCCGTGTTGTGTTAGCTTTCGGCGCGACTCGTTTCCTAGATTAGAATAACGTACTCCTGCACGTTGTACTATTACCTACTTCCATGACCATTAACCCCACGGTCATTTGTCTTACTGGCTGAAACAATAATTTGAATTCGAAACTCCTCTAATTAGCAGGCTCATTTACGAGAGTCCTGCGGGAAGCCAATGTTCCCTCGAGGGTGTATCATTCTTTTGATAAATTTCACTCAGCTAGTTTACCCACAAAAAATACACGTAACTCGCGTATATGCTACTATACGAAATTTTGGCCTTGTAAAATATTCAGATTTTCAAGAAAACAGAAAGATATATGTATAATCAGAGGAAACACGCTAACGTAAACTTTCTAATAGCTTAATGGACGAGAGCGCATGCGCAGACTCTTTTGGGCTGAAAGACTGTGTTCTTAGCCAAGAAGCAAAAGGGATACTTCCGAGAATACAATAGTTCCCCGGAAGAATCATAACCCAAGACGAGCAAGACTGCGACTGAACTCTCGGTGGCTATGTTCGGATGGACGTACTTCCGGTCAGGAGTAGAACGTCTTCGACCGGAATCGAAGGCTGCTTTCTTCCGGTTGAACGACCAGCCAACTACCCTCCTTTACCCTCGAGTGCGTCGGCCAAAAGTTTCCTCAACTTGAGATCGGCAGCGTAAGATAGAGTGATATAGACATAACGGAAACTTGAGAAGAAACAAGTCGCGTAGTACCACGCGAGCCGGAAGTCGCCAAACCTAACATTATATCGAGGACTTCCGCTTCGTCGAGTGACGTTTGATTGAGAGATGCATATCCGGATCTCGTGCAACGCAATTCCCGAAGACCTTTTCCCATAGCACTGCCAAGAAAGCAATTCTCTGTTGGGAGTGTCCAAAAGTTTTCAACAGCTATAAGACCAGTAGCATGTAGCAAGCAACGATGCTATACCAACTGTACGATACTAAGAAATGAACTTAAGAGGAATCTTTATAGTTGCGAGAACTGACACGAGAGAGCGCTGTAATGTAATAGAAAAGTATCTCAATTTCTAGGACGCTCCATTTACTTGTTAATTCCAACGGCAGTCTATTGTCGCTATACGTCTATGTATACCTAGAAATTGAGAGGAATCCTGATCACGTAAGAGTGTCTCTGATCTTCGTTATTTCTCTTTCGTATATATTGTTCTTTTCTTTTTTTTACAGCTCTATCGGACGGACCCAGATTCGCTGAACCGATACCGAACGTCACCGTCGCTCTGGGTAGAGACGCCAATTTACCCTGCGTTGTCGAGAACCTGGGTAGCTACAAGGTAAATAAAATGAATGACGGGATTTACGTGCATTTAATCGTAAATGGTGTAGTCGAAACATGACCACCGGATAGATATATATTATACAACTTTGCTCGATAATACTATATCTCTATAGGTAAATTCATACGTTTCATTAATGTTAGCATTAACGAACTCGAGTACCAAGAACTGCATAAATAAAACTTTTACATTTATCAATATGTACACTTGCTCGGTCGATCACTCGTCAATTTGTTAGGTCAGTGATTCTGCGCTCTGACGAGTGGTCCACTTTTTCGTTCTTTTTCCTGATAACTCTGGAAATATTCATTTCCGCTTAGTTTTCGATTCCATAGTCGATTCGACGTTCTGCATCTACATACACAGAAATTTGCACATGATGAATGAAAAGTGGAATTTTATTTGATTGTCAAAATTCACCTATGTTTAATCGCATCCTATTACGCGCTCGTGTAATTCTCTTAAAAATTTTGCAAAAAATTACCTTTTTTCCAAAGTTTTCTCAAACTACCGCCAGCATTCAATGCGAGCTTCGTTAACGTTCCGTGCCATGGCCAAGTCCATACACGTCTATGTAGCACAACTGCAGCGATATTGGAAATGCATCAGGAGTCCCGGGTGGGTGGGAAATCGAGGGTGGATGGTCCATGCGAGATCAAAATCGCACTCAAACAAACGTCTAGGTGCAGTTATTTCGCTGGAATAGACATGGAGAGGTAAAACGAGAAGAACGAGAGATGCTTCAGCGAGAGTTATAAATGCAGTTGCAGTAGAATACGTGTCGGAAAAGCCCGCGGCCATCGGTCATGTCCTCTCACTCTTTTATTTTACCACCCCCTCGCGTTCTTTGTTTATCTGTCTCTCTTTCTCTCTCTGTCTCCCATTCTCTCTCTCTCTCTCTAGCCGTCATATTCCGTTGCCTGGCTGTTTGCCTCTTTGGCCTCTTTGGTCCGGAACGACGAGAAGCTTCGAGTTGTCTATTTGAAAATTGTCGTTTAGATATAGAGGGGAAAAATTTTGACGCGACCTCGTTAACCCCTTTGTCGAAAATCTATTCGACCCCCTTGCAGCTGCTTCAGCTGCACCTGTATTCCACAGTCTACGACTCTGAGTTTATACGTAGAAAGACTATATTGCATGGATGAGTCGCCATCATGGTACAGATCAGCATGACAATATACATATACGGATATAAACAGTGGCGGGAGTAGATACGAATTTGAATTTACCACTCTTCCACAAAAATCAAGTTTCAGCTTGAAAACGTTATCATTGCAAAAGTTTAATGGTCGGAGGTACAAAAATACGTGTACATGGCCACGTTTCTTTATGTCTTATTTTTAACGGCACCGTAAAGACGTTTTCGATTCGATGCAATATTATCCGGGTGTCGTTTCATTTTTGCCTTTTTTCCCTTTATCTTTTTATTAAAGAGAAAGAGAGAAAAAAGTAGGCATGAAGTAAGTGCAGAGTGGATGGAAAGCGAGGGGTGGTGAGGTTATGCCGGATACTCGCGAGAGTACCGATAAAAATATTATGACGCGTATTGGGCGTCCGCCATCCACGCAATGCCGTAAATCTATCCGTCTTCGGAGATCCTACATATTTAAATATTCATACGTCGCCGTTGCCTTCCGGCTGTATCTTCTGGTGCCGCCGTATTAGAGCGCTCCGGAGTTATATGAATGCAAATGTCTGGGCATGGCAGGAGAGAAAACTCTGACAGGTAATGGACTCAAATATTACAGTAGGATACATATTCCGTATACATATATATAATCGACCTTGCATAAGTATATACAAATATATATATTTGTAAATAGACTGCACTTTAAGTATATATAAAAATACCGAGCCAATTTTTATTTCTGACAAAAAATCTATCGCGACCTGATATTTGCCAAGAGTAGCGGAAACCTAATCTACCATTCGTGGCACGTGCGTTTATTTAGCACAGAGGTAATTTAGTTCCGTATAAAATATATGACGCAACAAAGTGCTCTAACGGTCTTTCGAGTGCACTAGAAACGCGTATTTTATCACTAAAAACGTCAGTATCGTATTTTATCAGTTTTGCACATTTTATCCTCAGCACTTAGACTATTATATTTATTAGTGAAATTTCGTTATAACTCAAGTGATAATTTTCGAGTATGGTGTTACCAAAGTAACTAGGTGCCAGTTTGCGAAAAAAGGGATATACGTGTTGCGTCGATAAGGAAATTTTGTCTTCACGTTTCAGCGACGTTCTTATCTGTGAGAAAAAACCTTCTTTCATCCTCTTTCACTTAGGCTCTTCTCTACGTGGACTTCCGGCTATGGTACAGTTTCATCTACGTACCATGGTAACCATATTGGTGATCCAGTTTCCCCACGAAGTTATGATGGAAAGGGGTTAAGCGCAACGAGCGACAGGGCTGTATTATTCTCGCGCTTCGCTCAACGAAAGGAACCACCTGTTCCATCACGCGCATGGAATATTAATGCACATTATTATTTTAATACTTGGATGACGGTAGATCGATATTATTAAGGCGTGACATTAGTAAGTAACAAGGGTGAAGTGAGTGTGGTGATAAGGCAAAAAACAATGCTTAAGCAGTTGACGTTGAATTGCAATTATCAGATGGTATAAATATGGTAGGATTTCGTTGCTGAAATTTTGTTATAATTAATCCTGCGAACAGGCACTTGAAATAAGAGTCGTTTATTATCAGAGGATGTCTGGTTGCGTGTGCGATAAGAATTCTCAGTAGAAGGAAAAGCCTAAGAGTATTTAGAATGGTTTGACTGTGATTCTATTTAGGACACGGTTCCTTTTGCCTTTGTTAGAAAATCATTACTGCGTCTTTAAGTATTAATTTTGAAAATGGGTGATAACGTTGTGATACCATGCGAGTAGATGTAGATGTGAAAATTTGTGTAGGTACGGAAAGCCTGCATGTCGTGCTAAATCGTTGAGT
Source organism: Pachycephus smyrnensis (assembly GCA_030142225.1). Lineage (NCBI taxonomy): Eukaryota > Metazoa > Arthropoda > Insecta > Hymenoptera > Cephidae > Pachycephus > Pachycephus smyrnensis. Next base: position 39,663 of record JARQST010000549.1, on the reverse strand, counting down.
CAGGTAACGCAGATGTGATATTGATAAGGAGTGAAATTATGCCGTGAAATTTGTTAAAAATAAATCATAATTAATATTTAAAGATTTTTTTAAGAAAATATTATTAATGGAAATAAATCATAATTATCCGTCGTATCTTATGGTTATCCCGGTTTTTATAAACCTTCCTAAAATTCACTTAGGTAGAAGTACATAGATACTTGCGCGATGTCGCGATAACGTCGCCTGAGGTAGTTACTTGGAAACGCACGGGCTACGCGAGTCCTGTCGCAAG